>LUVW01000009.1:257057-284052 GCA_001661515.1 Capniomyces stellatus | reverse complement strand
TTTTTTTTTTTTTTTTTTTTTTTGAAAAATTGGTTCTGAAAAGTCGATAATTAATCACGCGATAAGTTCCGTTGTTTCAGAAAAAAAAATATATAGATATGGTGGTAAAAAGTATTGGTTTTTGTAGTAAGAAAAATATTGTTAGGAGGTAGAATAGCAAGAGGTAATAGTTTTGGCATCCAAATAAGGAAAAAGCCCAATCAGATGTAGGTTGACTTTTATTTGGCTGGAAACTCTTCTAAATAGAATTCTGATTTAATCTGCGTTATTAAAAAAACAGCAAAGTCAAGAGATCGGTTGGTAGGGAAAGAAGTGTTAGTTTTGCAGGAATATTAAGGTTTGTGATATAAACCAAAAAAAATAGCCAAGACTTACACCCTCTTTAAAAGAAATTTACATTTAAATATTATATATATTTACCATAGCTATCTAATACTCAAGAGATCCGACATTTGATTCTGGAGGCCAACGATTCATTACTAATTTTTTTTATAGCGACGTACAGGCTACTTTATCAATATCGACAAAGGTAAAGATAAAAGAATAAAAATAGAAAATTTTAGCATCTGGTATAGTAGAGCAAAAAGCTAAGGAATTGTAAGCGTATCGAGATATACCAATTCAGCTTTAAAAGGACCAGATACTCGTACTAATAAGATAAAGTAAAACAGAACATAATGGGTAAAATCGGAATCACCAGACCGATTTTGCGTTTGATAATCGGGCTGTCGGTATTTACAATATCATTTGTAGTGATTTTCCTTTTTATTGGGAAAAGAACGGTATTTGTTCCCTCGTGGCACTATTTCAATTCCCTTTCCGTGGCTGAGCAGCAAGTGTTGATAGCCAAGCTTGACTCTGAGCTTGGTGAAGGAAATTATGCTATTAACAAGCCAAAAGCGATGCCGGGGCTAGACTCGCTTGCAAATCTATTGGACACCAACGGCCTGTCTAAGGCTTCGTTTAATAAGAATTCAAAAGGCAGTAAAATTGAAGATACCAAAAGCAATACCAACAATAAAGAGGTCGATGCAAATCCAGCGTACAACGATAAGCTGTTTGGGTTTGACCGAGTTTATGTAATATCACAAACAGCGAGCAGAGCAAACCGAAGTTACATGAGACACTTGGCAGCAACACAAGAGTTTGAGTTTGAGCTGATTCGTGATGATTACAAACCAGCATCCAAAAAAGACGCAAAGAATGCTGGCGACGTTGAAAAACTAAAAGACATAGAAAGAATCAGAGCGCACGTTGATATTTGGCAAAGAGTTGTTGACAACGAGTTTGATAGCGGTGTGCTGATTATGGGCGACAACGTGGTTATTGACTCTGGCCTGAAGACGCAGATGAGCAAAGTGCACGCTGAGCTGGGCATTAACTGGGGCATTCTATACTTTATGTCACCAAAAGCAGAGTCAGGCAAAGGTAAAATCGGAAGCCCCAAGGAAAAAGACTCGCCAAACGGCATCCTGAACAGGGTTAGTGACCACATCGATAGTTTTGGCTACGCAGTCTCGCTGTCCGGCGCAAAGGCGTTAATCGAAGAGTATAACCGAACTAAAGACCAATCTTTAGGCCTAAATGAGCTGATCCAAATCCTGGTTAAAGACGAATGGATCGAGGCGTTCAGTGTCAAAAGAAGCCTGATAAGCTTGTTATAGCTTTTCTCTTTGTCCATTTACATCTTATATTCTATTCTTGACCTCTACCTTCCCCTCACTTATCTAGACTTTCTTTGTAGCTTTTTGGTACTATAAAACTTTTTGTTTCGTCTTACTAGCCGTTTGAAGGGACCGTGTTTTTTTTCTTCAACGTTTTTACTAATTTTGTAGTTGCTTTTACTTGGGCTTTGCTTGCTTGTTTGTTAAATTAGGATAATAAATATCAATAGAAAAAGGTTATTGAAGCCGAAAAAAGTAATCTAATTTAAAAACTATTATTGAAAAATGAGCAGATATGTCATGGTAGAGGTTGTGTGGGGAAATCAACGCATTTTTGCGTATTTTTTAATATAGGGGTTTTCCAATGTAAGCTAATTTTGACATATTGACCAAAATATTAAATTTCAATGACATTTTGAAAAGTAAAATAAACGAACAGGTATGCTTTGATGACGGATTGGTAAATCAGTTTATTAAAATAATCTAATAATAAAAGCAGGAAATCCGCAAGTCTACATGTCTGTTAATTTTGGAACACGATTTAAGGTATGATAGGTCGAATAGGGTATTATAAGGTGGGCAGTGTTAGTCCACGGGATACGAGCATTTTCAGTCCAAACTTTTCCAAGCCATTAACCTGACCCATTGCCAAAAGGGTCACCGGTTTTAACAGCAGTTCAGCGGCAACTTGACTGATGTCATCAGCTGTGATTCTGTCGATTCGATCTATAACCTCAGATGTTGGGATCTGTTTCCCCAAAACCTGGATCTGGCGACCTAGGTCCTCAAGCTGGACAACACGGCTTTCCATGTTCATCAACAAACTGCTCTTCAACATGTTCTTGGCCCGATCAACCTCGACGTTTGACAGCCGTGAGCTTGTGCTTATCCAGCTCTCGCGGGAAAAAGTGTTTTTAGTTGTGTCTGCTGATCTCCCACGCACAGAGTTGCTGCTCTCTGAACGCTTCCCAAGCACGCTGCTATCAACATTTGCTACAGCGTACAGCTCGTTTATAACTGTTTCAAGCATTGCGTGCTCTGACCCAGGACGGCACGAGGCAGAGATCCCAAAAAGCCCAGAGTCAGTGTAACAGTGGTGGAATGCCATACACGACTCAACCCATCCGCATTGGTTTAGAACACGTGTGTATAGCCGAGAGTACATCCCTTTCCCCGGCCCACCCGCTGAAAACGAACCTCCACCACCCAGCAGCATCTGCAGAGCGGCAAACGAATAAAGACGCTTTTCGTCATTTGATCCAACCGACTCAAATCCCAAATGCATCATAGTGAATTCTGCGCTTGCGTCTGGGATGAACATAACCCCACCTGTATATCCAGACCGTTTATTACCCACGTCTTCTACATCTGCGCCCAGTCTTGACCCTATACCCAGATTTAAGCCATCAGTCTGTGTTAGTTTCGAGTTTCTGTTTTTTGATAGCAAATTTCGCAAACTAAACAATGGTTTTACTGCACGTTCTACATCGGCGGTCTTTGAGCCCATACCTTCACACGACTCACCAGCAGTTTGTTCGTGCATATCCGCAAACCCAGCACCTTTACACATCCTAACAAACTTGTCGTGGTCAACTCCTATTGCCGACACTACTATTCTGTCTGGTCTAAACCATTGCTTATGGTGATTCTTTATACTTTTTGGTGTAACGCTTTTCAGCTGCTCTTCTTCAATCAGCAAGCTGTTGCCCAAAGTGTTTTTTTTGTATGCCAGGGTGTGGAACAGTTCTGGCAGGTATATCTCTGGCTTTGACTTGATATCTGCAAGCTCCCAAGGGATCTCTGTTAAGGTTTCTTCAACCTCCTCTGTTGAAAACTTGGGTCTTAACACCGCCTCGCCCAACAAATTGATCGTCTCGTTTACCGCTTCTGGGAACACTGCTGCCTGGTACATCATACACTCTCTAGTTAAATAACTTGAAATACTTCCTCCTAATGCTTCAATCTTCTCGCTCATTTCTGTGTTCGTTAGATTCTTTGTGCTCTTAAACGACAAACGATCTAGTAAATGGCCATACCCAAGCGTCGCTTTTGTTTCATATCTAGATCCCGTGTCAACGTATACCCCAAGCGCAGTGAAATGTCCGGGGTTGAACTCTGATGCAATACGCAATCCATTTTCTAGGGTTGTTACAATTGATTCTCCATCTTCCTTTTTGAAAACTGTCTTCGATTCCTTATTTCTTCTCAAGC
The DNA here is from genome assembly GCA_001661515.1 of Capniomyces stellatus. Taxonomy (NCBI): domain Eukaryota; kingdom Fungi; phylum Kickxellomycota; class Harpellomycetes; order Harpellales; family Legeriomycetaceae; genus Capniomyces; species Capniomyces stellatus. The sequence goes on along the minus strand of LUVW01000009.1, from coordinate 280,177 downwards.
TCTATTTTTTGAAACCAAGCCCGTTTTATGGTTGTTGGTTCCATTATCCAGTTTTTACATATAAGTGCTGGGTATAGATAAACCTATCAATCCTCTTATTTGTTTAATATTTGGTTCAGTCTACTTACATTCAATCCTATACTACTACCACTTTCTTGTTTGCTACTGGCCGTGTCAGATTTGTTCCTGATGCTATTTATGCCAAACGTACTGCTATTGGCAGAGCTTAATATTTTAGGGCTCAAAACATTCGTTCTTCTTGTAAAAACCCTGTTACTATACTTGGCTACCGCCGAAAATCTGTTCATTCCCCTTGATATAAAATTCATTATCTTTTACTCTTGCCACTAGAATCTTTAAACTGCTAGTTTTGCAAATATTTACTTTGTTCCCACTCTCCTGTTTGCAAGGCTTTTGAATTATTTAACCGCTTTTTTTCTCAAACAGTAGATCTAATAGAGTTGGTTCTTTAAATCCAAGTGATGAAATTATAGTTTGGTTTTAGTCAACTTGATACGATTTTCCATTTTTTCTATTTCCGTTTGATTTTTACTGTTTCAGTTTTCCATCTTTTTTTTTTAGTAAATACCAAAATTTGCTTTAAAACAATCTCTTAATTGCCAAGCGCGAATATGGTTTTTTTAAACTTTTTTTTTTTGCACTTTTGATCTCTAGAATATCATTGGCGAAATAGTCTGCTTTTTTTTTTGTTCAAGTCCAAGATTCGAAAAGTGAATTAGGGCTTAAGCTGAGACATAAATGTATTCAAGCCACATTGAGAAATTATAACAAATATTATGCGATGAATGGATAAGGCTATTTATCAATGTGCCAACTAACTCCAACTAAAAGCTGTTCTTCTAGTGCAAAAAAAAAAAGTAATAAAGCCCGCAACTCCAAAAAACAGCAACATGTGGTCGTTTGATTATAGCAACACACATAAATCTCAATAAAGATGCCAAGTTTTTCCTGGGATTCATGTCTTTAGGGTCTTTTATCTGATGTCTGAACATCAAGTCGTTCCAAACATTTCACTAGTTCACTGCTTTACTTGTTACTTTGTTATTATTATTGTTACACTATTATTGCTATCTATAATGGGTTACCGATGACATATACAATTGCGGCGGTTAAAGCGCTGAAGGAGCAAAGTTGTCGGGGTTTGAGAGACTTTTCTTTGAAAACTTGAAGCCACCAAATAATTTACTATCCCTGCCTTACTCTTAGTATATTCTTACCTGAAGGCTGTATAAAACAACGATCGTCTAAATAGCAGGGTACCCCGCTAATGGCAGTGTATGTATTGTGCTTCTTTTTTTCTTTTTTTTTTTTTTTGAGTTAAGCTTTTTGAGCAGGTCGATGGTTGATACAAAAGCTGTAGCTTATTTGATTTATTACTTTTATCATTGAAATTTAGGTTGGTTTATTGGTTTTGAGGTCTATGTCTTTACTATCTGGTGACATTCTTTAAAGTTACTTTTTTTTACTTTCATGAGCAAAACTTTCCTTGAAACATTTATGTCATAAAGACAAACGCAGCTCCAAAACTGAAAGCCCGTATTTGTAGCTGTTTCCACAAAAAAGTTTTCTACGGCGGAAAGTTGTGCTACCTTATTAAACCACACAAAAAGCTGCCTTATTTTGGTACAATATGCCCACTTGGTCTAGTTTCGTCATTACCAACAAACCGCCTATTTGGTAGAAATAAAGTATTTTAATAAATAAAAGAAATATTTCAAAGTCCAAACTTAACAGACGCAAATTTAGTCAAAGAAAAAAAAATGAGCAAGAATTTATACACCCAAACAAGTGTGGCCAAAAAAAAAAAAGTAAAAATGGGATATGGCTCTAAAGTCAACATTCCAATGATCTTATCAAGTGTTCTAGCCATGAAGAAAAGCGCGAGTGTTTGATTTACAAATAACCAACAGATTACTAGTATGATATATACTCGGTGATAGTCCATTTCCACAAGCACTACAGCACCATAGTTACCTAGCCGATTATCGCTGGTTAGAGTATTGTGCATTTCATTAATGTTGGTGCTAAAATGGGGGTGATGTATGATTGGGTTGAAAGACAGTAGAGCGCAAAAAAATCACCTATGTGATTGAGAATAACCTTGATTCACCTAGATGATTTCGAAGATTATTAACAAGGAAGGGAGGAAGTGAAGTTAAGTGGATTTGCGTTTCTATGTTAGTCGTTTGGAAGAAATACGACCGGCCATCTTCAGATCCTCTTATTTGTTAATGCATTTCCTTTACCTTTCTTTCTTTTAAAAATAAAACATAGCAGAAAGCCAATATTTTAACTCCAACAAAAAAAAAGTCATATTGGAGGATTGTAAGCCAAATTCAGTAATAAAAAAAAAGAAAATAAAGGAAAAGATTTCAATAAATAAAATTAAAATGAAATGAAACTGTAGACCTTGCGTTATGAATAACAGATTTGCGTTTTTTGCAAGTGATTTAAACTACTGGCTGATTGGTGAGTATGTGTTTAAATATGTGTTATTTCCGGGGATTGAAGGGTAATTGCCCAAGGTCCAGTTTCCGTCCAAAGGAGTGACTAAATGTGTAGATCCTGATATCATAGTATTTGCATATGGATTATCAGGTTTTTATTCGCTAAAAAAAGAGTTTTAAATAGCATCATCCGTTATACTAAAACAAGAGCAGAAGCAAGAAACAGAAGCAAGAATAGCAAGAACAAACGGCAAAAAAAACAATTGCCAATATATTATTTAGTCAAAGCTAATTGGAATTCACAGAGACGGATAGTTTATAGACATAATGGATATATGTGGATACATGATACTAGACTATGGTTGGCTGACCAAGCGACATTGGGCGGTTGGATTTGGTATTAACAGATTGGCGCAGTACACAAAGTTCAGTAATAATTTTGGTCCAAAGCTAGTGTACAAAAGAAAGCTTAAATTTTAGGAATATATTTTCACAAGGTATAATGCCAACAACTTTGTTGGAGGAAATGATGTGGCTAATCGGCAAGAGAGTATCGTGCTGATTTCAGAATGCAAAACGATGTAGCAAACAGTACTTGGCATTGCTTGACTGTTTGTTTTTTTTACTTGCAGCCTCAATGTTCTCGAAGGTAAAAAAAACACAAGGTATAGCCCAAGTATGGTTAACACATACACACTTTGCACGCATATATAATGTAGACTGGTATACTAAAGTTAAATCGACGTAAATGCGAATCATGAAACGATCCTTGTAATACTGGCGTTTTTGCTATCAATAATCTTTGAGTATATCGAAATATATCTACAGCGATTGAAGAAGGCTTTACTAGACAGACATTCGCTTTACGCACTATTGTGACTAATAGAGTATATTGATGTAGATTGTATGTTGATTTATTCTTTTTTTGTCTTAAAGATTTTCTAAAAGATTATTACATGTCAAAGGTAAAAAGGTGTTACTATAGTAAAAAGGCATGTGCGTTGGTGCGTTGATGCGTTTTTAGGTACAAGCATACAAATAGGCCACTAGCCCAATTGTGTTTTAATCCGACTAATAAATGTAGAGAAAAAAAAGAGTAAAAGAGTAAAAGGAGCAAAAAAATCAAAAGAAAAACAGAGCAAGTTGCTATAACTGATAGTCAGCATGATTAGCCTTCCGTTGAGATTTATAGATTATTATGGGCTTTGATTGTTTAAAATGATTTCATATTCTCGTGCATTTTTTTTATATTAGAAATAGACTAAGCCTTTTCAACTTGGAAAGAGTACAAATAAGCTCGAGCTAAAAGGAATAGCTAGAAGCTCAAGTATTGCTGCTAGGCGGAAATCCACAAGAAGGCTAGTAACTTGAAATATAGTTGTGTATATTTTATACAACTCTATAGAGTTTGCCTCAATTAAAGTGTATTGCAGAGCTGCACCGTTATACTATACGAGTATTTAAATACTACACTCTAGAACTAAACAAATGCATTTAGCTTTCCATTTTAGTACCAATCGCCGCAGTATATGTTTTTTATAGTTCTTTGGTTTTAAAATTAAGGTTATAAAAATCTTTACAGCCGCCGCATTAAAATTCCCCACTCCTAAAAATCTTATCCACATAGCTAATTACTCGGTATCTTTTCCACCTCGGCATAAATAACATTTTTAAATACATAAATATCCAAAACCACCAGGAAAAGACCAATAATCACAACTCAAAAATTAATAACTCGAAACTAGTATAATCAACATACTCACAAGAAACCAAATATCAACACACACCATTCAAGGTAGTAAAGCTATAGCTAAAATTTAAACACACTTCAAAAAAAAAAAAGAGACAGTATAGAAAAAAATGAAGGTCCTCAAATCATTTTTCATATACAACTTTATGGCGCTGAGCGCAAAAGGCATGTATGACAGGTCAAGTGCCAAAAACGCCGTCAATATAAGCTTTGACTTGAGTGCCAGCGGCATCAATGCCAAAGTGGCTGTAGGGTCACTTGATGGTTATTGCACAGACACAGACACTGGAAGAGTGACTCTGTCGCTTGGAAGCGGAGCCGAGAGTCTTGGCGAGCTTTGTAGAGACACTAGTGTGTGCAATGACCTTATTTCAAAAGCCAGGCTATGCAACCAGAACGGCAAAAAGGTTATTCTGGGACTCAAGGAGTTTGTTGAGAACTACGAATTCAAGACAGGAAATAAGGCTCAGGAACTGAAGAACGTTATATGGAACTCGTATTTATCCAACAGTGTCGATCCAAGCCAGCCACTAAAGGAAATAAGCTTTGACGGAATTGAAATTCCAGTAATCATCAGTCCTGAGTTCGACTTTTCCACATTCCTTTTGGAGCTAAAGCAGGCATATTTCAAGGCGTTCAACAAGAGTCTGATAACCATAGTTGAGGATACAAACGAACAGGGTTATGCAGCAGATAATTATAATAAAGGGATTAAGGGAGTGTTCAACAGGTTTTTAGGACTCAATGCCCAAAGAATAAAGAAAAGACAATCAGAGGATGTCGCTGAAACTTTGAACGAAACCGTGGCAATTGACAACGGCAATTCTGCTGGTACAGAAGAGTCCAACAAATTGACTGGAAGCCAAGCTATAATTGACAAAGTGGATGACTTGGCCAACAATGCTGGCAGTGAATTGAATACTGAGCCAGTGGGTAATGCGGATCTTGAAAACTTGGCTGTTGCCGATGCTGCAGCTGGAGGCAAGTACCCAGGTATCACCGTCAATACTATAGTTGATTCAAAATATCCAGAAATCACCGTCAATACTATAGTCGATTCAAAATATCCTAAAGTCACTGTCAACACCGTTACAGAGCCCTTGTATCCTAAGGTCACTGTCAACACCGTGACTGAGCCTTTGTACCCTAAAGTCACTGTCAACACCGTGACTGAGCCTTTGTACCCTAAAGTCACTGTCAACACCGTGACTGAGCCTCTGTACCCTAAAGTCACTGTCAACACCGTGACTGAGCCCTTGTATCCTAAGGTCACTGTCAACACCGTGACTGAGCCTTTGTACCCTAAGGTCACTGTCAACACCGTTACAAAGCCCCTGTATCCAATAATTTCTGTGAGAACAGTATCAAAGTCAACATATCCAATAATTTCAGTGAGAACAGTATCAGAGCGAACCACAACAATCAACCTGACAACAACAAACACTATTGATTGTGAGACCACCACGCCAATAACAGTGCACACAATTTCAGAAAAAAGCACAAGCACGGTGTACATTGACTGCGAAACCACAACACCAATAACAGTGCACACTATCCAAGAAACAACGACAACTAAATCAACAAGCACGGTATACATTGATTGTGAGACCACCACACCACCACCAATAACAGTACACACTATCCAAGAAACAACGACGACTAAGTCAACAAGCACGATGTACATTGATTGTGAGACTACCACGCCAATAACAGTAAACACAATTTCTGAGACTCCAAAGCGGGTAACAACTGTTACACAGGTGGTTCCTACCCCACCAATAACATTGCAATCGATTACAGAGTGTGTAGAATCCACGGTGACGGTTGTTAATATTGTTGAACACACGGTGACAGTAAACAACTTGGTTGTATCATCAGTCAATGTTCCATACCCAGTTACAACAGTAGTCACAAGTACAGTAAACAACTTGGTTGTATCATCAGTCAATGTTCCATACCCAGTTACAACAGTAGTTACAAGCACAGTAAACAACTTTATCACCGCAACGGTTACAGTGACAGATGTGGTTATCCAGCCACAGAAGATAGTTGAGCAAAGCACAGTGACTAGAATGATTGAAAATGTGGTTACAAGCTATATCCAAAACGTTCTGACTCTTAATAACGTGCAACAAGTGACGGTCAAGAGTGTAGACTTGGTGACGCAAACACTGTACAACGTGATTACCAAAACAGAGATCAACGTGCAAACTACAACAGTAAGAGAAATCGTGACTTTGCCATGTGTTAACAAGACAGAAACACTGACATTGAATACCGTGACTGAAGGACCTTACAAACCAAATAGCATCACTGTTCTTACTATCACAGAGAAACCATACCCAATAAAGAGCATCACTGTTCAAACCATGACTGAGAGACCATACCCAATAAAGAGTATCACTGTTCTTACTATGACTGAGAGACCATACCCAATAAAGAGCATTACCGTTCAAACCATGACCGAGAGACCATACCCAATAAAGAGTATCACTGTTCTTACTATGACTGAGAGACCATACCCAATAAAGAGCATTACCGTTCAAACCATGACCGAGAGACCATACCCACCAGCCACTATTACAGTAAACACAGTGTCAGAAACTTGCACAACAAGCAAAATCACAGTAAACACAGTTTCAGAAACCTGCACAACAGACATCATCACAACAAACACAGTAACTGAATCATGCACAACAAGCACCACAGTAAAAACAATCTCTGTAAACCCATACCCAGGAAACACCATTACAGTAAACACGATTTCTGAAAATTCATACCCAGTGAACTCAATCACAGTAAACACAATCTCTGAAAACCCATACCCAGTGAATTCTGTTACAGTAAATACAATCTCTGAAAACCCATACCCAGTGAACTCAGTCACAGTAAACACAATTTCTGAAAACCCATACCCAGGAAACACCATAATAGTAAACACAGTTTCTGATACTAGTGTGTACATTATGCCCACCACAACAGACATGTACCCAAATAACACCATCAAGCTTGAATCCGTCACTGATAGATTATATTGATTACAATAAGTCATACATATCCTTTTCTGGCTCCTCCCCCCAACTTCTTCCTTTATTGTTTAAAAACGATAAAAACAAAGAAAAATAAACCAAGAAAATAAATTCTCATAAAAAGAAGAGAATAAAAAAAAGAAACAGAAAAAAGAACAAGAAAAAAGAACAAAAAAAAAGAACAAGAAAAAAGAACAAGAAAAAGTCAGTGCACAAACAACACAGTGTGACCAAATAACATTTAACAATCTAATTTTATTATTCAGTTTATATATTTATATACGATAGTTTAGGTTTACAATTTATATATTTTACTCATGATCAGTTTTTAAAATGTTTCTTATTTGTTTTAAATGCAGGATTATTTAATAACAATAAGAACAACAACGAACCATTATAACGAACAGAGGAAAGAAAGAAAGGAAGAAAGAAAGAAAAAACTTTAAATGTTCAATTAATAACAATAAAGCTTTAAACAACTAGAATAGTACCTGGATAAACGATGTAAAAACAAAACAAAACAAAACAAAACAAAAGATATATAAAAAAAATAAAAAAAATATAAATAAAACTATTTCTTCATAAATCTACCAATGCTACTGGAGATGGACAATCTGCTGGACCTCTTTGTAGGATGATCCGAGATATTATCATAGATTGAACCATCATGGCCACTATTGCTGGCATGGGTGCTGGCTAGATCATCGCTGTGACTGAGACTTTGATTCAAGTCGTCAGCAGAGGAATGGTTAAGTGAGGAGCGGCTTTTTGAAAATTCCTGCTGGTTTGATAGCCTGAACTCAAGACTCAGATCAATTGAGACTTTGCCGTCGTTGCTGGAGATCTTGATTGGGATTTTGGAGGTGATGCTTTCGGGGTTGGCGGAGAATGCAGACTTGAGGTCGGCAAAGAGATCGAGTTTGGAGCGCATGATTGTTTTGTTTTCGCCAAATCTAGAGTACTCTTTAAGAACAAGGTCAAAATTGGGTCTTGAGCCTCCAAGGACAGGAATCTTGAACATTTCGTCCCACCTTGGGGTGGTGGTCTTTTTGTCTGTTTTGGTTTTGTTGACATGCCTTCCATCTAGTTCAATGCTGGCGAAGAGGGCTCTTGGCTTGTCTTCGGACAGCTGGGCTTGGATGACGGAAAGGTTTAGTATTCCTGGAAAGAGGAAGGATTCGCCGGATAGCGCTTTGGCGATTGAGACAGATTCGGACCTGGACATGCCTGGATTTTGTAAAGAATCGGCATCCGGGGTGGGGCTTTGGGATTGCATTGCATCGTTGTTGAAGGACTTGATGGACTCGGCATCGGAGTTTTTGGCTTTAGATTTGATTCCGAAAGCACCGCCGATGGATTTGAATGCACCGGCACCAACAGCCATGGCACCGCCACCAACAGCCATAGCACCGCCACCAAGAATCTTGGCACCACCGGCACCAACAGCCATTGCGCCACCACCAACGGCTTTGGCACCACCACCAAGGATTTTGGCACCACCAGCACCAACGTTCAAGGCACCACCACCAAGGATTTTAGCGCCGCCACCAACAGCCTTAGCACCGGAACCAACCAAAGCACCAGCAAACTTGGTTCCGCCACGGACAATGGTGAGGGGAACACCAGCAACGTTCTGGGCGACAAAAAGAACGCCGTTTGCGCCTTCTTTGGACTGGGAGATTTTGGAGGGGGAAAACATGAACTTGATTTTGAGGCTTGGGGAGCCGGGGCCGGGGTTGAAGCCGTCGAGGTAGTAGTCCTTTTCAACGGTTTTGTTGTTGGGCAGATCGACAAGCGGAATAGAAACAGAGCCTAAACGCTTATCGGAGGAGATCTGGTTCCAGTCAAAGACGTCAAGAGTCATGACCATGAGTGATCTGTTTCGGACAGTGACCATAGTCTTTTCGTTCCAAATGGGGTTGACGTTATTTTTCTTGGTTTCGCTCTTCCACAGCCTGGCGCCGTTTACGTTCATTACAACGTATGGGTCGGACAGACCGTTTGAGTCGGCGGCAGGAAGCTCATTGGCGGAGATCAGGTTGAACTTCAGCACGCCTTGGCTTCCAATACTCTCTTCAGGCGATATCTTGATGTTCTCTACCGGGTCGTACCGCAGAGCAACCAGAATTTCTCCGTTGCCAGTTTGCAGCGGAATCCAGGCTGGAGTAGCGGTGTTGACGTACCCGGATTTAATGTACATGTACACGACCTCTTCGTACTTGCCAACAACAACCGAGTCGGTTCTGCCTGGCGCAACTGTTCTGACCTCAAACTGCAGAGTGTTGAGTTTGGATTCAGGAATTGCGCACTGGAACGCCTCGTCCTCCCACTCGTGCGTTTGGCCTCTTCTTCTTGACGATGTTGTCTTTCCAACCAGCAAGTCCTTGTCCTTGTTTAGACTGATTTGGACAAACACGCCAGCCGACGCTGCAGGCAAGTTGCGCACTCCCAGCACAACAATAGACATTACCCCAGATGTGAACTTTGAATAGTTGACGTTTGGCAGTACTGGGAATTTCTGAAGATCCTTGATCCCTGCATACAGAACATCCCTTGCTGCACTCGACATTGCGCTTGATCCATCCGCGTTTTGCTGCGTGTTGGTGTTTGCAAACGATACCACGTTGGAGTTGGATTTCGTGTCTGATCTAGCCAACCCCTGTACTGAGGATGCACTGCTAGCATAGTCCAGTCCTGAAATAGGCGATGCAGCCAAGCTGGGCTGGAGCGAAGTTTCCCTTGAAGCTGTTGCGCTTGATGTGACTACGCGCGGAATTGGCGGTAGTGGCGTCATGGGTGGCGGGGAAAGGGTGTTTCCGGCTGTTGATTGGTTGGGTGCGTTGGTGTTGAAGGTGGAGGTGGAGGTGGCAGTAAGCATGTCAGGCATTGGGCTTAATGGCTGGTCAATAGCATCGTACTTTCCTGTTTCCAGCTCATTGTCAAAGTTGATCAGGGGGATAAATGTAGCGTTGTACAGCAGATTTCCCCTTTGCTTCCCAGTCCTTGCCCGGATTCCTGACCAAACATCCTTAGGCTGCACCCGTTCGTATGTTTGTGCATCTGATTCGTTTGTAATCTCCTCGCCTAGCAGCTGGCGGACCGGAAGTAGGACATCTCCCATGGGCTTGTCCTTGCCGTTGCTGTTGTGGTTGAGACACTCCATAACTATTGTTTGTTTCAGGCTGTTGATCGGAATAAACATCGTCTCGTTCCACGTTGGGTTGGAGCTGTTGTTCTGCCACATCGTATTGCCCACCACCTTATTTAGCAGCTGCACACTGACATATGGATCTGCCGAGTTTGAGTCTCCTGATTTCAGTTCTTTTGCCTCACGGATAGTCAACTTCATCATTCCTATTGGCGCACTGATCGCCTTTCTGACTGTTCCCAGCGACGCTGCAATCTCTGGGTCCATCAAAATCGGCTTCCAGATCGTCTCCACTCTCACCTGGCCCTTTGCTGTTCCTTCGATTTCCAGCCAGTCGCTTGACTTCCCATTAGCCCCTACTGCCTCTCTCCTTTTCAGCAGCATGTCCGCCAAGTTGAAGTTCACATTTCCAATTCTCCTGTTCCCGTTGCTCAGCACTATTGACACGTTCGCCATCGACTTGTCAAATATAAATATCTCCTTGCCCAGTTCCCACACCGGCGCATCTGTCTTCTTCTTCTCAATACACTCTATCTCCAGCTTCCCATTGACAAATGCCTTTGCCGAGACATTCATTTTGCGTGCTGACGATGAATCTGGCGCAAGATCGCTTGCTGCTCTAACAAACAATTGCAGCAGCCCAGAGTTTGACTCCACTGCCAGATCTTCTTCTTCTTCTTCTTCTTCTTCCTTTTCTCCATCTTTGTCTTTATTTTCGTTTTCTACTTTGTTATCATCTGTACCCTTTCCTTCCTTCTCTCCTTCCACTGCCTTCTTTTCCACTTTTTTTGCCCTACTCGCCTTGTTCTTTTCAATTACCGGGAAGTACGACAGGTCCACCGTCAATTCCCCCATACTCTTACCCTGCGACGTCAATGGCAAAATGTGTCCCGGCATCTCCGAGTGCTCCAGCAATGCGTTCATGTCAAACATATGTGCCCCCATAAACTCGTCTTTACCCACTGAATTCCAGTCCCATACTTCAAATATCAATGGCTCTGAAATCTTATGAGTCAACACAATAAACCGCTCATCCCATCTTGGGTTAAGCGTCTCGTCTTTCTTTGTTGTTTGCATCACTACTTCTGGTTTTGACTGCTCAAATATCTTGACATATGGATCTGCCTTCCCGAACGTGTCCATCTTTGGCAGGTTTCTTCCGTTGTGAACCACTACCACCACCACTCCACTTGCCCCATCTATTCCTGCCACACTTCCATTCATTATCGCCTCAATGTCTACCGTAAAGAAATTTGGCGCATACAACATTGGCGACATATTGCTATGCACCATATCCATAATAAACTGCTGCAGCCCTGGAATATGCGCAATGTCCACCCCAAACGTGTTTCCTCCCACTGGCTTCAACACAAAGTCTATTACCGGCTTTTCAATAAAACATACCTCTGCTGTCTTTACATGCGGGAACTGCTTTGTAAGCTTAAGCCTAACCTGCATCTTGCCCTTGAACACCATATCCTCAACCAATATAGGAAACGCTGCCCCAACTATCCCCTTCCCCACTTTCACCGAAAGCACCACCTTAGGGTTAACCTTGTCTACCAACAATGCTCTTGGCATGTCTGACAGGTCGTTTGGCGTAAATGATGTTTCCCAGTCCATAACTATCAGGTCTTGATCCTCAATGTTGCTGTATGTCCGGATACTCTCTACCCTTGGTGCCTTTGTCCCAAGTGTAAATGTTGTCAGTCTCAACGAGTCCAAAAATCCTGGTGTTTGCTGCGCCATCTCTGCGTCTGCTATCTCAATCACCTGCGCTGAAAGAACTGGCTCATAAATAATCCAGAATCTTGACAAAAACTCATTCATCCACCCCGCACTCTCGCCTCCTATAACCAACCTGTTACGCTCCATACTTCTTTTTAAGTCATCACGCACTCTGTTTCTAAACCTCTTCACTGACTTTTTGTACCACTGCGCCCCAAAAAACGCTATCAATGTCACTCCCACCAACCCAAACTTCATCTTTGTCGCCACATATGTTGCAAATATCAAACTAAACACCCCTGCACAGTTACGCCACAACCCACTATGGTCTATAATATCCAACATCTTGTCAAGCTCGTTCAGCTTCTCCCTTGCCATGCTGGTTTTGGACACTCCGCTGTTTGCTGCTCCCACTTCCTCCCATCCTGCCAAGCCTGGCTTCTCGCTCTTCTTTTGCTTCCCTTCTTTCTTCTCCCCTCCATCTAGCCCAAGCCCAACTCCGCCTGTACTCTTGGAGTAAACAGACGAGTCTCCACCCTTCACCTTCAAATTAGGCTTCTTTCGCAACTTCACCACCTTTGGATCTACATTACCTATCCACGACTTGACCGAACCGCTAGAACGGGTTCTAATCAACGAATTCACCTTCAACAGTCCACCACCTCCAGAAATTACCTCTGGCAATCCACTGCCATCCTTAAGTGGCTCACTTGGCGTGTTTGGTGTGTTCAGTCTAGGCAGTGTTTGCTCTGACGAGTTCTTTGTTCTCGACAGCGGCTTGGCTCCTTCCGAATCTCTGCTCGCGTTTAGTATTGAGTCTTCCATTCCTTGTTTCTTTTTTTCTTTTCTTTTTTAAAAAAAACCCCTCTACTCTCGCTCTAGTCAAGTTTTTATAGACTTGTCGGTTATAGAACTGTTTTGATAACCAGGTAGATTCAAAGTCTCTAGTTTACTTTGCTCTTTATTGTTTTTCTTTTTCTGCTCTTGTTTTCCTTACTTTTTTATTACTTTGGCTTGATATAAACTTATAGTATATCAATATGCTCGCGTCCTTGTCCTTGTGCTGTTTGTAAAGTTTATAGCTTTGTAAAATAAACTGACGTTTGAATAAAAACAAAACGTGCAGCACTTGGGGGGTTTTTTTTTACTTTACCTTGAAATAATAAATGAAAATGATTTTTTTAATTCTTTCTCTCTTCCTTGATTAGTTGGAATAGAACGCTATGTTTAACTTGATATATAAATATACTCCAGTTTACAACAAAGCCTATATACGCCCTTATAAAGAATGTATTCCTATATTATATCTACTTGGCACTGTTTGATTGCTTTTTCTTCTTTACTAAAGCAAAAAAAATCTAATTGCTATTACTATTGCTGAAATTTAAAATCGCTATTGAACAAAGAGAGTTGGCTTTAAAAAGTGTATCAACAAGATTAGATAAACTTGGCCAAGCTTGTTCTAGTGTTATGATTTATTAGCCTTATTCTTTTTTTATTTATTTATAAAACAGAACTATATGTTAATCAGCCTTTGTTTTAGACTAAGTTTTAATTTGATGCTGGCTTGTTTTAAAACAGCCATTTGTACTGAATTTGAAATGTTGCAATAAAAATATTCTTGGTATGTTTCTTTTCAGTTATTTGCTAACTTTAACATTCATGTATTTTTAAATTGTAACTTAACATCGGTTTTCCATTGGACAATTTCCGATCTTTCTGGTATTTAATTAACGCGAACATCCTTTTCTGGCCAGCTTGGGATTCAGCTTTTTCCTAGAGAAAGCCCCTAAATTACTGGAGCTAAATGTTCACGTTAGTTAAGCTAATTAATCCACCAACATTTAGCTGATATTAGTGGCATAAATTAATTATTCTCACTCTCACTCACATTTTCTTTCTTTCTTTTTTTTCGCTTGTATTAAAACAATATTGGAATTTTACTTTTTATTTCTTTTTATTATTATTGAAATCTTTACTTTCCATTTCAATTACTTTATTTATTCGCTTTTATATCTTTGTTTATCCACTCCGCTTTTAATGGCGGTTTAATGTTTGAAAATCGACTTATGCAAAAACATTTTGCATCCTAATTGAGAAAGCTATTTGAGAAAATAAATAAACACAAACAACTCCTGAATTTATTGGAAGACCAGCGTTTGTGTTCTAATCATTTGACTTTAGTGTTTACGTTAATTAGTTTTCCAAAAAAAAAAAACGATAAAGAACATATGACATTGCCAAACTGAACTCATATTGTTCAACAATCAATACTTGATTTAGCTATTTCAACTGTTTTTAATCAACTTCAAACCCACAATAAACTCCTTCCTGCTCTCCAGCCAATTGACCAAATAAGCCTGTTTATTTATATCAACTGACTTACTTTTGATGCTACGTTTTTTCTTTGTTGCTTTATGGTTTGACCAATTTAAGCTTTTCCGCCTCGATTTAACAGGAAATATAAACAATCAATCTCGTAAATATAAATGAAGGCTGTGTGTGCATATAGTCATTTTACCAACGAGGTTCATTTATTATATTTTTGTTTTGATATATATATTGCTGCTCTACTTTATTTCTAACCAACACCAGTCTAATAGCTTTCATCAAAATGGCGCGCTGTATTTAAAAGCGACAAGGCATACCAACTAGCCAAAGGTACATATTACGGTACCATCATAACTAGCCATGATCCGCTTCTTGGCTGACTTTTCAAGCATAGCTACAATCAATTATACATATTGCCAAACAGTCAAAACGGAATGTGTTAACCAAAATGATTAAATTAAAAAAGGTAGTTCCTATGCAACCCACTCGTATCTACGTATATTCTGCAACTATCTACGCAATCACTAGCAATACCGCCACCTATACAATGCTTTGTTGTGGCGACTAGGCATTAGAGCTCTGTTCCGCCCTAAACAAATCACCCAATATAAGAAATGTCTCCAAGTCTTTTGTTTGAACATAGCTAAACATCACTTGTACAACGTCATTCTTTTCCTTTATATCATTTATATCCCAGCTATAAGTCACATCAATCGTGGCGTCGATGGCTTGACTATTACCTTGACGCTTAGTCTTATATTTATTTTATAGATGACGCTTATCGATATTGAGTGTTAGTCGGACTTGTCTTGGTCACTGCTGTTGCCATAAAATCCTTTACAGAAGGAAAGTGGACCCAATAAAATACACTAAAGTCGGATTTAAATATTGTCAATTAGGCCGATAGTTAAATCCACCACAATAAAAAAAGTCTAGCAGCAGAGCAAAGATATAGTCAGTACAATACCCTGTCTTAATGGCACTGATTAAGCGGCGTGTGTGTGTGTGCGTTTTTTTTGGTAGATGGTATAGATAAAGTTGCCAAGATTATTAATAAAAGTTTTATTATAAGGCATTAGCAACATATTTGTAACTGATTGCATAGCTTATTTAATCAGACTTTTTGGCGCGGATTTGTTCAGTGCAAAACTGTGCGAGTTTAAAGTGCTGAAATAACCTCTTCTGTTCTGTTTTGAGCCGGTTGTTTGACACTATTCGGAATATGGAATTAGATAAATGAGGTAAAATAGGCGGTGAACACAAGTTACGGCTTTACATTTACCAATTCCTATATTAATCGATTATTAGCGAATTTCCATCAAAGAACTGATGGTTAGGCCAATAGATAAAAATAGATTTTAACAATCAGTGTGAATTGAATCAAAAAAATAATAGTTGGTCTGTTGCAAGTAACAATAATAGCAATGAAAGTTTCTAAAGTTGCCTTCTAAAAAAAAAAGATGGGAAATTCGTAATACGTAGTGGGTAACAATGCTGAATTAAAATATTGGATTAAAATGTTGATAAAAAGAGGGAAAAAAAAAGAAAAAAGAAAAGGAGGAAACGGAAAATGGAAAGAAAAGAAAAAAGAAAAAGAAAAAGAAAAAGAAAAAAAGACAATCAAAAAGTTTGCTACAGACAAGGTTAGCAAAGAAATTCGAGGAAATAATGGCCATGTATTATGAAACTAGGGTAAAACAAAAGAGTAAAAATAGGAAACAATAAAAAAAAGTAAAAGTGAAATAAAAGGAATTGTAGAAAACCAGCAGCCAAAACACAAAAAAGCAGCAATAAATACTAGTTGTTCAGTAAATACATACCAAAGAGTAACAATTCATATTTGCACTTTAGAAATAAAGCGATAAATAGCAGAGAGAGATAGCAAGGAAGGAATATACAAAGTAAATGATAATCTGAGAACATCACAGAAGGAAAAAAGAAAGTAAATAAAGGAGTCAAGGCAGAAAGTATTGAAAAGCAAAGCAAACAATTATTAAAGGCAAGATTCTCGACACTAAAGCAATAATAAATATAATACAGGAAGGGTTGAATAAGAAGGGGCCAATTCGAGACCCGAGTCAGTAAAAAAAGAAGGAAAAACAAAAGTAAAAATACAAGAGTAACGAATCCAGAAACATAGTATCTGAGTGAAGACATCTTTGCTTTTATTTTATTTTTTAAAAAAAGCAGTAGTAATAACATTTAAGAGTTAGATGCAAAGTCATCAGAAGGCAAAAGTAGAATAACAAGGAAGCAAGGTGAAAAGTAAAAATATAAAAACATCTGGAGAAAAAAGACAGGATTAAAAGAGAATCCAACGGACAGCGATATCAAGAGAACGTGATATAAAATTTAAAAAACAAGAGATAACAAACCGCATCTAAACCCAAAACAAAGGGCAATACCGGCGCATCTAAACATTGGAAAGTAAAAAAAACAAAAAAACAAAACGAGTTGGATTGTGGTGAATAAATCGGAAAATAGAAAAGAACGGGGAAAAAAAGAGAGAAATAAATAAATAAAAAGCAAAAAAGAATAGGAAAGGAAAAATAACAAACAAGAAGATATTTATATGTTGGCATCAATAATTGAGAAGAATACAACAGAAATAAGCATGAAGGACGCAGTTAAAAAAAGCAGTCCAATGGGGGTTAGCCAGCGGGCGTTAAAGGAGAGAGAGAAGGTAGTGGAGCCCAGAGGATGGGCAAAGATTGAGGCAATGGGGTCAGAAAGGAGTAGATTTGAGAGTGCAAAAGCGAATGGAGAGGGGGACAAGGATTGCAGGAATAATGAGCACGAGAGAAGTTCTGGCTCGGTGGGGTTGAGGGAAGGAAATGTTGGCGGTGGTAGAAGAGCTCAGCCTAGCTTTAGACCAAAAGTGTCTGCCAACCTTTACCAAGGAAGCGGCAGTACGTTGGGAGAAGGAAACAACGACAAGGCAAAGGAGACGAAAAACAGGCGTGATTGGCCTACAGAAGGTTGGAAAAAGCCAAAGGGATTCGCAACTTATAAGAAGAGCCATCAAACGCCAGAAATAGATGGAACGAATGGCCATAGCAGCAGCCACTTCCAGGGTCAAAATCAAGGTAGCATTAGCAATAGCAACATTAGTGAAGGCAATAACATTAATAGTCACAATAGCGGCGGTCATAGTAATTACAGAGGCGGTAATCAACAGTTATTCCAGAATACTCAAAATAAGAGCTATGAGAACGAAGGCGGAGTTGGTGGCAGCGGCGGTGGCAGTGTTGAAAGTGCTGAGCGTGTAAAGGAAAATGCTGCGATAAAAAGGAGCGAGGAAAAAGGGCTACACGCAGGTAGAGCGGAACGAGGTGTAAGGGTGAAGAAAGTGGGTGAAAAGTACGAGTACACGATTGAGTTTATGATGTCGCTTCGATCAAGTCCATTAGCAATAGCACCAGATCAACTGAGTCAGTTTGCACCTTTGAAGTAAGTTGTTTATTATTATTATTTTAACTAATCAAAAATACGAAGAAGAAAAAAAAAGAAGAAAAGAAACAAAGCTTAAACAAGGTTTGGGAGATAAAAGAAGAGTTTTACTGGACAATGGTTATAACGTACTAGTACATTGCTGGATAAATAGGGCAGAACAAAAGCCAGCAGTAGTTATACCCAAGGAAAAGGTTATGGAGACAGATCAATTCAGCAAACTAATGAATAGAGAGTTTAAAAGTAAGTTTGTATTATTTTATTTTATTTTGGCAATACTAGAAAAGAAAGAAAGAAATAAAGAAATGGATTATAGTTTGATATGTTGATAATGAAAAGTAAAAATATAATAATGAAAATTTTAAATAGCAACTACACCAGCAGTGCAGCAAACCAGCAGAGGAGCTGGATGGAGAGATGGGGTACGTGATAGATTGTGGATTGTAAATAGACAAAATCGGTGTAGAGCTTGATGATGATAAAAAGATGCTTGTTGATAAAGTCTTTGTACTGATGGTTTATTTGTTGGATGAATGAATAGAATCAGAATAGAACATCAAACCAGTCAAAATTCTTTTCTGAAAGAACAACAGAAGGTAAACACAAACTCACAACGTAACAATACAGTACAATTCAATGCAATTAACAGTGAATAAAAATAAAATGATAAAATAATAAATTAATGGATTGTGCCTTGTAGTTGGTAAAGGTAGACCTCAGGGTATGAATACAAACACATCGTCTTATTCAAACCCAAGACATACTGGAGCTGGATGGAGAGAAGGAGGTGAGTTGCAAATTAAATATATGTTTATATTTATTACAGGTTGATTATACTAATAATAATAAAAATAATAAAAATAATAAAAATATTAAAAATATTAAAAATAAAAATAATAATTAAAATGATAAAAAGATGGGGCAAGGCGGCATGGAGGAGTTGACAATGGGGAATATGTTCGGGGAAAACATGGGGGAAGTATGGGAGGCGGAGGTGGAGGTGGAGGTGGAGGGTCAAGGATGCCAGAGTGGATGGATTACAAACCAACAGATGACGAAAATAATGGAAAAGAATTTGATGGCGAAGTACTGAAAGAATGGAAAAGGAGTTTGAAGAGCAGAGCAGAGAAAGAAGGCAAAGTGGACTTTTTTGGGAGAGAGATTGTGGAAGGGGGAGGAAGGAGAGGGGATTACGGAGTAGCTGAGGCAGGGGACCTCAGGTATAAGGGGAGTGGAGGGCTGAGTTGGGCTGATGATTCGGTAGATGAGAATGGGAATTATAAGCGAGAAACCAATCAATACCAGAGCCAAGAAATAAGAGCAGAAACAGAATATGAAGATGAACTAGCACAAGTGGCAAAGGAAAAGTCACGTTTTCTTCGGATGTTTGGACAGGAGCAACAAAAGTTTAGCAGCAATGATCAGAATCGCAGCCAGAATCACGACCATAATTATGGAAATAGAAATGGGTCGAGATTAAACCAGAGAAATGAGAATAGTAATATGATCAATCAAGAGGAGTATTTAACTGGAGACAATAGTGGTGTAGAAGGCAGCGGCAGAAATGTCAATAAACTATTTAAAATGTTGGGAACAAAGGTAAAACTACCAATCTTAATATCCATACAAATATAGATGTAGATGTAGATGTAGATGTAGATGTAGATGTAGATGTAGATGTAGATGTAGATGTAGATGTAGATGTATGTAGATATTAATATTAATACTAATATATGAACATAAATATATATGTGAATGGATATAGATTTCTGGGGCAGATTTGTTGGAGTCAAATCCAGATATGAGGAAAGAATTGATGGGTGCAAACAAACAAATAAATGAGGTTGAGAGTCGTAAAGTAGGAAATGTTGAGCAGGAAATAGAAGGTACAGCAGGAGGCAAGAATCACCAGATGCCAGATGTAGGGCAGCCAAAGGAAGAACAAGGTTCAATGATGAATAGATTGTTTGGGTTGATGAATTCGGTACATGGACAAAAGGAAGACAGCCAAACAGCCAGCACCAAACAAACGCCTGTATTGTCACAATCAATAGCTACAGGAAGCCCAGCAATAAATGCAGCACCAGTAGCCATAAACGAGGCACTGCGTGGAATAGTGCCTACCTCAGTGTTTAGGAAATCAGCACAGCGAGCCAGTTCAGCCAAGCACGCAGCAGTATCGGCTAATAGCACGCCGGTAGTAAACAAAAGCGATTCGCTGGATACCTCGACAAACGAGGCAGCTATGACAGGCGATCCAGCCAGCGGAAACAAAGCCAGGCAAAATGCATCTAAAAACCTGCCATCGTGGCTAATTAGCTTGGCACTGAACAACTCGCCTAGCCAACTAAGCGACTCAGATGCTGCCGCCGATCCTGCCGATCCTGCCGGTGCGATAGAGGCTGGTGTAGATGCAGCCAACACTGATGTGGAAAGAATGCGCAAGTTTGTTGGTAGGATTGACGATAATAACCATAACAGCAATATTAATAGTAACACTAACAGCAATCAAAACTTGGCGTCGCGGTTTGACTCGATTTCCATATCGTCAGTTTCAGTGCAGGCACCAACTTCGGTTTTCGCAGAGGAAACGCCGGTTCTGTCGAGAGCACTATCCATGATGGATGTCCCAAGCATATCTGACAATGGACCAGACTCAATGTCAATAACAAACACCAACTACTCTGCCCCATTTAACTCGGGCTCCTTGGCACCATCAGAAAATAATGCTGAGGCCGAGTCAATAAACGATGTCGACTATGACTCAAAGACCCTGGGGTCAGATGGCCATGCCCAGTCGCTGCAGACCAACATGATCTTTATGGCTGAGTCACCACACATCCAGAACATCCAGAACATTCACCCCCAGTTTGGCATGGCTCACCCAAACAGCATAGACATTGAAAACGGAATCGGAATAATAATAAACACCAATACCAACACAAACACTAATAACAATACCAATACCAATACCAATATCAATACAAACACGAACACGAACACGAATACCAATACCAATACCAATACGATTGAGATTGAGATTGAGAATGAGAATGAGAATGAGAATACTAATGCGAATATGGGCATGAATATGGGTATGGGTATTGGAATGGGAATGGATATGGGAATGGGTATGGATATGGAAACCCACAACATGCTCATCCACAACATGCAGATCCAAATGCAATTACACAATCAAATGCAGATCCAAATGCACAACCAAATGCAAATGGCTGGCTCTGTTCACCCAACTCCCGCACATCTATTCCCCTTTCCCAATGCTGAATTTCCCCAACCCGACCCCCAATTTGACCCCCAATTTGCCCAGTACCTTCAGGACATACAAGCGCTACAAGGAGTACATAACAACCTAAACTCTCAAAACATCCAACAACAACAACAACAACAACAACTTCCAGGCAACCTCTCTAGTCCCGAAAACTCTATTCCTCTGTCTTTACCAAATACCGAGACAAACAACAACTACAACAACAAAAACAGTAGAAGCAAAAGCTTTGCCGATCCAACCAACAACACCGACAGTACTAGTAATACTGTTGCTGCTGACTTCACCAATAGCCAAAGTGGCAATGAAAATGTAAATAGAAGCTCCAATTTTAATAAAAATACTCCAAGACCTACTAACGACATGCCCGCCTATCACAACCAACAACATCAACAACATCAACAACATCAACAACATCAACAACATCAACAACATCAACAACATCAACAACATCAACAACATCAACAACATCAACAACATCAACAACATCAACAACATCAACAACATCAACAACATCAACAACATCAACAACATCAACAACATCAACAACATCAACAACATCAACAACATCAACAACATCAACAACATCAACAACATCAACAACATCAACAACATCAACAACATCAACAACATCAACAACATCAACAACATCAACAACATCAACAACATCAACAACATCAACAACATCAACAACATCAACAACATCAACAACATCAACAACATCAACAACATCAACAACATCAACAACATCAACAACATCAACAACATCAACAACATCAACAACATCAACAACATCAACAACATCAACAACATCAACAACATCAACAACATCAACAACATCAACAACATCAACAACATCAACAACAGAATCGCCTCCAAATGCCCAATCCCGAGTTTGATATAAACAACCACCAAAACTTCCCAATGTTTTATCCACACCCGCCAGAACAGCCAAACAACTACCAGGCACCTCCAGTTCCAATCATGCAGCAGAATTTGTATTCACCACATATGCTGCCCAGTGTTTCGCCAAGCCAGCACCAAGGCCAGCACCAACAACTCCACCAAATGCACCAAATGTACTCAATGATGCAGCCCTTCAACCCCCAGTTTGGTCACCATCCACCTCCCCATATCCAACAACTTATCCATCACCAACAGCTAAGTCAGCAAGAGTTTGCCAACTTTGCTAACATTGCTGGTGGTCCACCAAACCTCAATCCAAATGCCAGTCCCAACTCAAACTCAAACTCAAACTCAATCCCAAACTCTAACCAAATCCCCAGCTTTGTCCAATTTGCTAGCCAGAACAGCCCTCCTCAGCATCAACAATAATGTCTGGATTGTTATCACTATCATTATTTTTATTTATTTTTTATCATTTCTTTTGTTTGCTTCTTTCGTTCAATTCGCCGTTTGGTTTATTACAATCATGTTTACTAGTTCTTTTGGCTTATATGTTTCTATTTGGTATTTCCAATCCAAATTGCATTTTCGATGTCATTCAACTCTTCTAAAGTTTCAATTATCATGCTTATAAACAAGATTTTATATTGCCAATTCAATGTGGTTTAATCTCTTTTCTGCTTTGACTTGTTTACTTTGACTTTTATTATTATTTACTTTGTTATTATTTACTTTACTATTATTTACTTTTACTTTTGTTATTTGTTGCTTGCTTTTGTTGCTCTAGCAACTACAAAATTGGTAGCAACAACAATGGTAATGATAATAGAGATGGTAATGCCTATTAATCACACTGTTTGATCATATTTTTGGATGGATGCTATAGCATATACGCATCAAATAATTCCCCATACCCTCAGTTTGCTTATCCGATTCCTTGTTTAATATTCAAAATCGGATCCTATACTTTTATGCTGCACAATTTCCTGAAATTTTACCAAACTCAAAAAAAAAAAAAAAAAAA
>LUVW01000009.1:201999-257038 GCA_001661515.1 Capniomyces stellatus | reverse complement strand
CAAACTCAAAAAAAAAAAAAAAAAAAAAGGCCAAAATATGTTATTTGACTAGATATGGTATTGTTTTTTTTATTATTATTATTTCTTCCCCACAAGTTCTTTCTCTCTCCGTCCTAGCCTCCTCCCTCCCCCTCTACCTTCCACTTTTCGAACCAAAATTGAAATATCGAGATCAAAATATACTTGCAAGTATAAAGTTTAAGGGTGATGTATTACAGCCACTTGTACAACATAGAATCAAATATTCCTATAACCAAACAGAAATTTGTGTTTGCCGAAACCGAAAATAATGGCGATGAAAACTGGGATAACGAGTATGATGTAATTCTCCTTGATAACAATGCGTTGCTGACTAGCGACCCGACATATCTGTTAAACGCGCTTGTTGGAATCAGGAACTTTGTCGAGGACCAAAGCTACAGATTCATATCTTTACACGACTGCAATGCTCTTGACAAAATGTGCAAGCTTCTTTGCTCGTTTGATCTGGTTAACGCTTCAATCAACCACACTCACCAAACTCACCCCACAAACACATACTGCAAGTATACCAGCACATACCGACCTACCAACGCCAAAAATACGCCATATGCAGCAATTCCCCACACCCACTGTATGTGCAAACTCACCGACAGCTCCAACCATACCAACACCAACCAACTCCTCAAACAATCATTCATAATTACTCAATCTCTATCCCACAAACAAAAAAGCAAACACCTTTTAAACCTCCATACATGCTACACAATCCTTCTTGAAATCACAACAAACCTCTCCTTCTTCATCTACACCAACTCTCTAACACCATATTCTATTTTTGGCCCCAAATCCTGCCACCCCATCAAATCTTACATAATCAAGAACTCGGCCCTTGTCATCACCGCCTACTTAACCCGCTTCGAAATCATCCGCTCTGACAACACCCTACTGACTGTCATCCACGCAGCAATCTCGGATTTCCTTACTTCAAATAACCCTGTAGAACACCCCTCAAAACACCAACTACCTCACACAAACCCCTCCCACCTTGTATCAAACCCAATTCCTCCTTTTCAGCACCTTGGTAATGTTGGGCTTTGCATAAACCCCCACTTTTTACCCATTGTAAATCCTGCAAATCCCAAAAGACCAAAATGCCATTCAAATTTTGCCTACAACAACAGCAACAGCAACAGCAACAGCAATATACATTACAAACAGAGTTTTACCAAACTAATGACCGAGGAGATAATGTGTTCAATCAACACAAACTACGACAAGATCATCCAAAATACGAAAAAATACTTTCCAAAACCTCTCGAGGATTTTTCAAATCACAACATATTCGTCATGGTCCTAGAATTCTTAACAAAAAACTCCAAACTCGCCTTTGATTTAGAGTACCTAATAAACGTCCAAGCCAACCTGATCCTTCAATCCACACAATTCACAGGTGTTCTTTTTGACTCTGAACACCTAAACCTTGCTTTAAGAACCGCATCGGCCCTTATTCCTGTCTCTGCCGACTACATCCGTGAGTACGAGCAGCTTTTTTCTACTCACAATATTCCAGCAATGACACCATTAACACATTCCAACAACACCAACACCAACACCAAGAATTCAAATAACCCAAATAACTCGATCTACCAAATGGAACCAACGCAAGCCTCAAGCTTTCTTTACAAAATCGAATATTTAACAAGCCCTATACACACAGCCCACATCAACACTCAATCTTGTAAAATTTTACAGTACATTCATTACACCTCAATACCAAACAACACCCCCATTATCTGTTCAAACTTCTTTTGCTCAGTTGATCTCTCCTACTGCAAATACTCTTTCAAATGCTTCAAATGCAGCACCATTTTTTACTGCAGCAAGCAATGCCTCAACTACTCTTGGTTATCTGGACACAGATTCTGGTGTTTGGGGAGTTGATCAAATATTTTCTTTTAACTTTCAACTTCTCACCCCCTAATTTCACATATCTCTTATTTTCTAATTATAATCTCATCCAAATCAACAATTTATTATCCAAACACCTCTTTTATTAACAAAGAATATATATATATAACCAGTGCATTAAAAAACTATACACTTGTGTATGCTCGTTAAAACCGCATTCATACTTCAAAATTCAACATCATTGGCTCTGCAATGCTCTTCATCACATCTACTCCTGCCATCTGTTTTACTATTTCCAGCGCAAATTCAAAAGTAGATCCAGGTCCACAGCTATTTTTAAATGACAATAAGCCAGTCGCTTGGTTAATCCATAGTATTACATGTCACGGGCTCATTCAGTCAGCGCGATATACACTCGCTTTTTTTTACATGCGTGTTAGAGTTGTAATTTTATGTTACCTGGTAATCAAATGGTCTTCAACAACAACTCTGCGGGTGCTAAACTCGAAATCTTTAAATCCATAAATCCATATTTCCAAACTATATTAAATACTGGCTATAATAATATTAAACACCACCAACAACATATATATATATATATATATTCACGTATTTCCAAATCATAAACATAATATGGCTATTAGGCCAAATCAGCATCAATTACCGTTTTCAAGCTGTGATCTAACAGATGGGTGTGCTGTAATGTGCAGTTTCTTTCCCTTTTTGTTCTGAATGCCTGCGCTTTGAATTGCCAGCGCCCCCGCACAAATAGATGCAACCACCTTTCCTTGAGCATAAAAATCCGCAAGAATGCGCTGTACTTGGTCGTTCTCAGATAATGTCTTGGCGCCTACTGCACCTCCAGGGACAATGACAGCATTGTAGCTATTCTATATAAACATGCAACATACCTTGGTTTATTTTCGTTTCTTCATACTGGAGACATATCTTTTTTTAAAAAAAATATATATATATATAATGATAATTGGAATCACTCTGGCCAAGCTCAAAAAAAATAAAGTGCAAAGGTAAAAGCAATAGTACGGACAATTAAACTCTAGGAAACAACAAAGACATGGGCTCTTACTATGTTGATATCTTCTTTGTCCATAATCACGTCCGGGACTAGCTTTACGCCTCGACTGCAAACTGCAAAAGTGGCTTTCTCATCCAATATCCCCAATACCAAGACTTCTATGCCGGCCCTTCTTAAGACATCGACTATATATGTACACGGTTTATTTATAATTTATGAGAGCTTGCTGATTAACTCAATCCGGAATTTTGATTTCTGGCTAAAACGACAGAGCAATTCTCAGTATTGCACCTCTTCCATTCAATTCTTATACCGCGGGTTTTTTTATTATAGAATATGGATTTGTTCTTAATCCTTGTTAATAAAATCCCACCACGTCATCTTTTTTAAACAACAGTTAAATTTACTAAAAGTTATGTTCGACCAATTTTGGACTTACTGGTAATAACAGCCTCCATTTCCTCGGTTCCATCGGTTACAAATACAATCGCCTTGGCAGCTACTTGTTTGGACATTCTGCTTGAACTATCGATACACAAATTGCTGGGTTTTTTATTTAAAAAAAAAGGTTAAGACTAAGCTAGCTTTAATAGACTCGGGGATAAGCTGAATAAATTACTTTCGAGTGTGAAACTGGGGTTTAGAACGCCAGTATTTATATTTGCAAAAGTGCTTTGAACAATTAATTGATTTCTAATATATAATGTACATTTATTTCCTATTATCACCAATCTATTTACTAATCCACACAACACAATAAAGAATGTATTGATTCTGATTTTATATGTCAGTACCACAATCGATAAGCACACGATTATGAAGCTTTTCTAAACTTAATTGGGTCATTGTGTATTTATTAATGTCTTTTTCATTTAGCCCAGCCAACTTTGCCCAAACACTTTATTTTTATTGTTTTGATAGGGCCTCCTTTACTTTAAAAGCCAGAAAAACAGAACAGTTTGCTTTTGCCACAGCACAGCTTTTTGATAAATCTCGATTACTATCTGCAAACACCACAAACCCCTAAAGCTGATAAGGTTGTTAATTAGTGAGATGAAAATAAAACAGAAAATGATGGTTGTGGGAAAATAGGGCGAGTTGCTTGTATGGGAATATTAGAAGCAGAGTCAGAAAGTTTAGAAACTGAAAAAGGTACCCCCCCCCCTAGAATCAAAATAAGCCTTGTGAATACACAAACTCCAATACATGGACAATATAGCTTCTACAACATGTACACTCGGCTTTTGATAAATACAAACAGGTGATATAACATTGTACGATGGTATTCGAACAAGTAAACAGGCAAACCAGCCAATAAAGAAGAAAGTATATCAGACAATGTACCGCCTTGCCTTCAGCATTAAATTTTTGTGCTTGATGCAGGTTTTGACACTAAATGATGGTATAAATATCACAATATGTTTATGTATAGGGGGCATTTAGACTAAAATGGAACACCTTGTAAACATTCTTGGCGTTTGAGTATATGTACACATTCACTTTGACAAGATTCTAGAACTTAAATGTGTCTATAAATTAAATCTGGTCTCGATATAAAAAAATATATAAACTCGGCTTTTTTTTAATAAAGGCTAAAAAAAAAAGCCTTGCATCTTTTGCTTTGAAATGGCTACTTGGTCTAAATGTAAATATTTCAAGTGCAATAAGCGCCAACTAAAACTCCAAACTAATAGTCGGTGAAAACAATAAAAAGCACCAAACCAAAACAAATACCAATCGATATAGCTAATGGCAGCACGAATCACTAAATGACCAAACTGTTTAGTGTAAAACTCAATATATCTTAAAATGGAAATACTTGGGGTTTCAATCTTGATTTTGATTTAAATTACCACTGTATACAAAGTAAACGAAGCAGAACAAATGTGGGTTTTGATTTTGAAAACCATCGTTGCGGCTATTCTCAAGTTATGTGGACGTGTATATTGGGAGAATGTTTACTAAAACAAAGGACAAACATAAAAGGATCATCAGCAAAAGTAGATCATCGTTTTGGTGATGATCCAACCAAACTGATTTTTTTTTGTGGATTGTTTATTCGGTGATATGGGATTTATAGCAAAACGAACACTACAAATTTTAGTTTAGTTTGGTAATATCGTGCTAAGTCTCGGGTTTTGAATGTTGGAAACTATAACTGAAGAAAAACATTTGAATTTAAAGCGTGTCTAAAACCTGAACAACAAAAACAACAGCATCAGTAATAGCAAACCATACTCGTATTTATTTCTTTTTTATGGTGGCTAAGATGCAATTGATATATAGTCCTTACCGTTTTTTTACTCAGCGTTAAATTAGGACTAGTAAGTTGATTGGATTATACAAAAAAGAACAAATTGGCCATAAATGTTGACTAAATCCGATTATTTTAAATTGTCCAGTTGAAGTAATATTCCACTTTGTATTGTTTCGTATTACTTTGTATTACTTTATACTATTTTGTATTACGTATTACTTCATTTTACTTTACCTTTACTAATACTTTTTTAAATGTTTTTTATTCAACCAAGGTTGAAGTTTGTAATTATTCGTTTTCATTAAAGCTGGGATTTCTTTGATTCGACGATACTTTGGAATGTGGTATTGACTATTTCACAGATGTTACTTTACAAATGTTACTTTGCAAATGCTACTTTACAAATGCTACTTCACATATGCTATTTCACAAATGCTATTTGTTTATTGCCGATTACAAAGTAGCTCACCAAATTGGCAAACCAGATCACAGCTATAGCAAATATCACGCTCGTTTTATATACCGCGTATATCAGCGCGTATAATTGAATATTTATTCAGTCTGGTCTACTTGGTGGTACTGATGTGAAGGTTTCTGTATTATGCTCTCAGCCCAATGCAATGTCCTAACTATTTAAATCGTGTCTTTTTAAAATAACACTTTGATGCTCCTAACCAGGCGTAACAAACGTTGTGTTGGTTTTGTTTATTCTTTTAAAATATTGCAACTCGGCTATACATTGCAATCACGTTTATACTGATATAAAATTTGGGCAATAAGTTGTTCTTATTCACTCAGAGCAGCGCATGTACGACCACCCTAACATTCACTATCAGACCCTCAAGTATACTTTTTTCTACTGAAGTACCCCGGGCATACTCTTGGCTAACAAAGCAAGATGCCTAAGGCTGATTAGAAACATGCAGGCAGTGTATTCTGTTTTACTTTGGTTGTATCACATAGTGACAAAACGTAGGTGTTTTTAGATAGTATCTTGACTAAGGTGTGTTGTCAGTAGCACTGTATTGATGTTGGGTTGATTAAAGCTTAGAAATATGAATAAATCGAGTCAGACTAGCTTGATTAAATTATTACCAAATACAATAGGATTGGACTAATAAACAAATAAACAATATCCCCAACAATTTCGTTAGAATAGGCTGAAAAGACCCCCATAAATAGTAGCAATTCTAGTGTTGAATGGATATATATACATCTATTGTTGAATGTGTATTTTAATTGTTCTGAATGAGTTTTGGTTGTTGGATGCAAAACTTGATTGTTTCTAATTATCAGAATACTAACCAGCATTGATTTTACACAAAGAGATTTTGCATGATAATGAATTAAAAATACCAATTGATAAAACAACTAAACAAAAAGGCACCAAATGTAAATGTATAATCTTGATTTATTTATGTTCAACAAATGAAATGGTGTGTCTGAATATAAACAACACTATTTATTTGGTAAAACGGCCTATAGGAAATAACATCACAAAGAGAACACATTTTATAGCAAACAAACATTATTATTGAGCCTAAAAAAAAGCCTATTTTATTTAGCAACCAGCTTTTTTCTTAATTAAAAAAAACACTTTCTAGAAGGTGTTTTGCTGAGGTTAAATCAAATATTGTTATATATCACCACCATTTATTTATTCATGTAAAAGTGATACAAAGTAACTTGAAAATACTAAATACGAAATACCATATCGTGTACTTTAAGATATAAAAATTGTCAGTAGCAAGGGGCTTATAGTAATAATACCACAAACTTATATGTTTTGGCACTAGTACAGATTTAAAGAAAAAAAGAAAAAAAAAGAAATTTTACGCCTTAATTAGCACCTAAACACTATTATTTTTAATTTAATCAATTACATTATCCTTTTTTACGCTAGAAGCAATTGTATCTAATAGTCTGTAATATTTACAAAGCAAAGCTAAAAAAAAACATTGGTAACGGATTTGAGAAAAGAAATCAAAGAAGAAAAACAACAGCTAAGTGGGCTTTACGGATTAAACCCGAAAGCGAATAGGAAAGCGAGTAAGAAAGCGAACAAACGGGGTATACAAAGGGAAAGAGCATCAATGTTGAATACTTGAGGTTGAGAGTGTGGATTTAAAGCAGGATTACTTTTATTTTATTTGTTTTTTTGAAATAAGAAGCCAAATTAAACAAGCCAGAATTCGGGATTGTTAAATTTGATTTAAATAACGCCAAAGAAAAACAGTGAGCAACATAACACACAAGAGATAAAGGCGAAGCTAGGTCTACAAATACTGTATAGCGAAGCGATCCAAAGGAGCAATTTAACAGAGTAGACGCGTTTAGTACAAGTACATACACGGGTTGAATCGAATAGCATTCGGCGCACAAAGTAAAAAAAAAAAACAAGAATAAAAAACGGGGCTTTAAAACAATGGAGTCGAAAAGAGAAGGTGAAGCGGATACAGGCGGCTTTACTGGCGGCAAAACAAGGGAGGAAATAGCGAATGATGCCCTAATGAAGGAGATTGAACAACAGGAAATACTTGAATTGTCAAAAGTCAAGGTATGAATAGAACAGCAGTGATGCTGCTTATACAAAACACGGTGGTATTGCGAGTATGTAGTATAGATTTGATAGATGTACAAATATTGCTAAACTAACTAAACCACTTTGAATATAGGGCTCGTTTGATTTACTGTTGGACAAATCACGTCAAAGCCTGGCTTCGTGTAGGGAGGCATCGAATTTCTTAAAAAAGAGGTCAATTACCGAAGAAGAGTATAGTCGTAGCTTACAAAGGGTTGCAAGCTCAACTAGCAAAACGCTCGATAGAGCAGGGGGGAAAGCAGACTCGTTTAATACGTGTTGGCAAAAGGTTCTCGAGTCACACGAACAACTGGCAGCAAACAGAACCAAGTTTTCACTGATATTGTTGGAGATGTCTGAAGACCTGATGAACTACTGCAAGGAGAAAGAAAAAGTCAGGAAACAGCTGAAAGACACAGAGACACAGTACTTTAGAGGGATCGAGGATTCTGAAGTTTTACTTGAAAAGATGCGGCTAAAGTATGAAGCCCAGACTGTGGAATGGGAAAAGACCTTGTTGAAAAAGTCAGAGAGAATTGATATTGCAGCTGGAAAAGTGAATGCGAAATCAAAGAATGTTGGCAACGCGATGACGGGAATATTCAGGCAAAACAAAACAATAGCACCAGAAGTGATTGAGAGGCAAGAACAAGAAGCAAGAGTTAAAGCCAAGATAGCCAACGAGCAATACAAGCAGCAATTGGCGGATACAAATCTAATTCGGGAAGAATATTTCAAGGTTCAGTTACCAAAGATTCTGATGACTACAAAAATGTTTTTGGAAGAGATTGACAATGCTCTGAAATGGCATCTTGGCAAATATTCGTACGCATACGAATGTGCGATTTTGTCAGATGCGCTGACAGTGAAGCCAAATAATGGAGCGGGGCTGATGGACGTTGTTTCGAGCATAGATATAGTTGGAGATCTGAAGCAGGTTTTGCTTGATTGGACTTCGCGATATCCAAAAAGCGAGTTCAAAGGGATTTCGTACTACGAGTACAAAATGACACCAGCAGCACATTACTTGGCCAATAGGAAGCAAGTGTTTGGGGTTCCACTAATTGAGCAGCTGAAGAGAGATAATAAGATAATACCACCGATTCTGGTAAAATGTGCAGAAATGGTTGAAAGTATAGGTAAGGAAGGGATAAGCCAGGCAATACGCGTTTTTTTTTATATTTGACTTGATGGTTGCTTATTTCGTTTTTTTGGAAGTGAAGAATAGCTGTCCTTGTAGTTGAAACCAAGATAAACTATTAAATTAAATTAAAACGTATTTGATTTGATTGGATTGGATTGGATTGGATTGAAATGAAACGTATTTGATTGGATTGGATTGGAATGAAAATTAGGATTGCAAACTGAAGGCATTTATCGATTATCAGGGCAAAGTTCGGTGGTACAGAAAATCAAATCCGAGTTTGACTTTGATTCTGATTCGGTGAACCTGAAGGTAGGAAGCTATCAAAACGATATCAACAGCATTACCGGTGTTTTAAAGCTGTACTTTCGTGAGCTTCCTGGCGGGTTAGTTCCAGGGAACTTTGCAGTGTCGCTGGCAAAAATACTGGGTAAGTTTTTGACGATTAAATGGATTGGATTTCGATTACCAAGCGTGTTTATTTGATTCTAAAACTATTTCTACTTGAATAGGGGGACTAAACACAAACAAGCCATCAGATTCTGTGAACTTGTTTAAAGAGAACTTGGAGCAATTGCCATATGGACATTATGAGACACTTTCGTACTTGATGAATCACTTGAACAGGTAATTGGTATATCAAATAGTATGATGATGAAATGGCAGCTTGTTGTTACTGAGACCTAATATTCGAGGACATAAAACAGTATAACACATTATGATATGGTATATGCGAATAAGCTAAGCCCTTTGGACGGGTTTTTTTCCCACTTTTTTCATAAATATTCATATAAATATAAATATAACTTGTTGTAGAGTTCAAGCGTTCCAGGAGTTCAATATGATGAGCGCGCCAAACATCTCTATAGTATTTGGGCCAACGCTTATTTCAAGTGTTAATGCTGATGTGGCAATGGATGCGTTCCGAGCACAGCCCAAAATAGTAGAGTACATGTTGAAAAACGTGTCAGAGCTTTTCCCGCTGGATAAGATTATGCACATAATCAAGAGTGGGAATGGGGATGGAGATGGAAATGGAAATTTGGTGTCAGACACGGAGTTTATGGCAGATCTTGACTTGCTTAGGATCGAAAATGCTGAACAGGATATGGGAATCAGACCAATTCCAAAGACCGGGAAATCTAACGACACCAATGCACAAACAGCACGAGGGTCTGTGACAGCCCAAAGCGTCACAAAAGACAACAGACTTGCCTCTTCCAACAACGACAGTGCCAAGCCCGACCCAGACAGTCCATCCAACTTCACGCCCAACATAACTCCTGAGATGTATATCCCGCTGGCAGAGAAGAAAAGCAGCATTATTCACAACCTCAACCACAGCATAACGCAGCAGGGAAGCTACAAGCAAAAGAACTCTGAAAGCGTCAACACCGACACTTCAAAGTCTGGCAGATCCGCCACTCTAAACTCCACCAACCAAGCCGTGTCCTCCCTCTCCTCAGACCAGCCACCAACCTCATATGAAAACTCTCAGACCAGTCCACTGGGTGCCAATAACTCCAACCAAAAGGGCGAATACCTTGATGAAGAAGATTACGAAGATGATGATGATGACGACAGCCCGTTGTCTGCACACACTCAGTCCAGCTCCAACAACAAGCCCTTTGATCTGAACTCTACTCTTTCATCCAAGGCCAATACTGGCTCCAAGCCCCCCTCTAATCCTCTGCTATCCGACTCAAACCCGCTTCAGTCCCTATCAAAGGGCCCTGATTTGGATCTGTCCTATTCTCATGAACGAATCCAACCACGCACCCAGTCAAAAAACGCAACAGGATATGACGAGCCTACCAAGTTCTCTAAAAACGCTTCTGACTCTCCAACCATTGCTCTTTCCTACGAAGATTCTAGAGAGCTGACTCGACAGTAGTTTTGTCTTATTTATTTACTTTTTTTATTTATTTTCAAATAATGTTAATTCATTTGGTTATAATCTCTGGCTTTTGTTATTTTGAGTATTCATTTTACTTATTGTTACTATATTCTACTATACTTTTCTTATTTCTTTACAACATACCATAATATAATATAATATAATATAATATACCAATGCCCATCGGGTACAAACGATCTATTTGATCGAAAGAGTGTTGATTAATAAAGTGTCCTTTATCACATCAAAATAGCAATGTTTTATAGTATTCTTATATTACTGTTTCTGTTTGATATTGTATGTTTTGGTGTTTTGATTCTGTTTCCAATAAATCACATGAAATAAATAAAATATATTAAAATAAAATAAATCGTGACTGTTCATAAATATTTAGTAAGGTTTTAGAGTTGTAAAATCTGGTTGCATTTTTTTTTTCTTCCTTCTTTCCAGTCGCAGGTCAAAGAAAAGACTTGATTTTGGTTAAAGAGAAAGAATGGTGGATGCGATAAATCAAGTAATAATAAATAGATAGATAAGCCAAAGTTGAGGATTATTTATTTGCTTATTATGACTCTTTTAACTGGTCGTCAAGTTGGTGCATGATTTTTTTTTTTTGGAGTAAGGGAGAAAGTGTGAGAGTGTGAGAAAGTGAGAGGGAATGCTTCTTTTGTTTTTTAAATGCTGGCTTCAGTTTTTTTATTTATTGCTGGTTAGACTAGTTTATACATGTTACATGTCTATATATAAATCTTCTGTGATTGTGTGTTTGGATGTGCAAGTGTAAGTGTATGTGTATATTTAATAGCCAGGTAACTTTACTCGAACACGTTGTGGACCTCAGTGTTTTGGGAGAACGAAATGCTGTTGTTGTGGAAAGATTCGTGAAGTGTGCTGTTTGAATTAGAGTTGTTGAACTTCAGAGACTGCTGGCAATGCTCCTCATCCTCTTTAAATGACGTGTAGCTCTTTTCTTTGTCTGTATTTGAGCTTCTTGCGCTCAGTTCATACGCATTTTGCTGGCGCTCATGGATCTTTTGATGGCGGCGCAGATTGCTCATCACCGAAAAGTTCTTTCCACATCCTTCAAAATCGCAGTGGTATGGCTTCTCACCCGTATGCGAGTGCATATGCGTTGCTAGTGTTGACGGCCTTGCAAAGAACTTGTGGCACACGTTGCACAGGTACCTCTTGCGCTGCGACGATGAGTACTGGTTGTTTCCAAATCTCTGCATATTGTTCACCATTGGCGAAAACCTGTAGAAGTTGTTTGAGTTTATCTCAAA
The DNA here is from genome assembly GCA_001661515.1 of Capniomyces stellatus. Classification (NCBI taxonomy): domain Eukaryota; kingdom Fungi; phylum Kickxellomycota; class Harpellomycetes; order Harpellales; family Legeriomycetaceae; genus Capniomyces; species Capniomyces stellatus. The sequence goes on along the minus strand of LUVW01000009.1, from coordinate 244,950 downwards.
CCTCGACATCATGTTTTCGTTTGGCCCGTAATTTCCATTTGCAAATGGGCTCCCGTAGTCCATGTTTGTGTTTCTCATGTACGGCACGTTGCTTCTTTGGTTTTGGAACTGTATTGGCTGTGTAATTGGAGGCAGGCTGTAGTTGTTGTTCCCGTATGACATTGGGCTGGCGTTGATATTGTTCATGTAGTTTGGACTGTTTTCAAACTGGTTGAACATTCCTGGCGACTTGAAGTTCATCTTTTCATTGATTATGTACGATGGTTGGTGGATGTATCCCTCCTGGTTTTGCGAGTAAACCACTGGTGGACTGATCATGATCTTTTCCTCCTGTGACATATCCTTGGGCGTTTTGTTGTAGTTGGTGCTTGAGAACGAATGGTTTGAGTTGACGCTGAATGGCGTGCCATCATTGTTGAATGGAAAATTTGGTGCCGAGTTGCTAATAAAGTTGCTTGACCTCGTGTTCCTTGGTGTTGTTAGTGGAGAGTTGTACTCGCAATCATAAACCTTCCCATTAGGAAATTCCTTGTCCTGTGATAGTGCCGATTCGCTAATCAACTCATTGTTCTTGTTGTACTTTACATCCAAATTGTTAAACGTGTTCTCGTTACTGCCCTCATAGCTACTTGTCACACACGTATTTGACTTTGTGGCCGAATCCATCAATAGGTTTATTCCAAGCATGTTTCTGTCAATAGGCTCGTTAAACTCAATCCGCGAGTCTTGTGACAGTGAATTTATATCAATATTAATTGCTGGCTTTGATCCCACCGCGTTCTCGTAGCCCATTGACTTTTGGCAATTCTGCGGCCATTGCAGGTACTGGTAGTTTGACCCATTGAGCATATCGCCTTGTTTCTTTTCAAAGATGTTCTGACTGACACTCATTATAATTTTATTGGTAGTGGTAGTGGTAGTAGTAGTATTATTATTATTATTATTATTATTGGTGGTGGTGGTTGTTGTGTATGGGAGACGTAATGCGTAAGGGTGTGGAGGATAAATATGCTGTGTTGATTTATTTGTCCTGCTATAAACGAGTTGGCGCTGTGTTAGGTGGTGCCTTTTGTTTTATTCGTCAATTGTTTTATTTTGTGTCTTTATCAGTCTACTCAATTTATACTATCCTGTTCCTTAACCGAGCTGGAATGAGTGTATATATATATATATTCTTTTTTTTTGTCTGCGTATGTTACGATTGTTTGGCTATACAAGATATGCTAGCAATCTAGTGTAGTCAAACCTTACTCTGACGTTATATTTGCTTTTATGAATACTATCTTTTTGAGAGTTTACTAGCTTCCTTACTATACTGGTATCAGAATGGAAGGATAAGGGATTCTGCTTTTGTGTATATGTATGTGTGCTTTTTATGCTCTTTGAGTTATAGCGTAAATTTAAACGATTGGGAAAAAGTTGTTTATAGGTAGAATGTTTAAATATATATATATGTAGGTGTATAAGGTTAGGGTTCAGAATATTATAAAAGATAATATGCTTTAAATGGCATCAAGCATGATTGTTTTTACAAGAGACGATAGAAAGATAATGGAAAAAAATATTTAAAACTTGATATCCAGTATTTAATATATCAATCCTGATTTTACCCTATATATAAATATTTTGTTTGCTGTCGTCAACTGCCTTTTCACTAAATATATAAATCAAGATTCCAGGAATAACATTAAATAGCTTTAGTGCTACTAACTTTACACCTTAAATATTCGTGCTAATTTCATTCCTGCTTATACTCTTACTTCCACTCCTGCTTGTTTTGCTACTATTACCACTATTTTTTACTTTTACTATTACCACTACTTTTACTATTACCACTACTTTTACTTTTACTTTTACTATTACCACTACTTTTACTTTTACTTTTACTATTACTATTACCATTACTATTACTTTTACTTTTATTTGTACACCTATTGATTTTTTACAGTCCTGAATAATTTCCATTGCAAATTTGCACAGTTACTATTGCCCTTAATTTTCCAACCTTAAATTACCATATTCTCTCATAAACACTGACTATCACTACTACTTACGTACATGATTTTTTAGCAAGAACTGTAACTAAAATTAATTGATCACCATACTAACTATATTTTGCTAATAATTATTGACAAATGGGCGCAGGGATACTTTTCGGCAATTTAGTATATATATATATTTAAAAAAAATAGTAGCAACAAAAGCAATAGGAATTATAAGTTAAAACAGCGCCAACATTGGGCAAATTTCCTCTAAACACATCACTTTGAATTGAATTTTATTATTGCCAAATGTCTATCATTCATCGCTCTATCAGGAATTTTAATTAGTTCGACCTTTAACAACGCACTTTTCTAAACCTAATCCAACACACATACTCTGTTAATATCTACCATACCTTTATTCATCTATTTTCCTTCTCAGTGCTTTTATGATTTGCAAAAGACAATTTAAATCATTGTTCCTCTTTTTTTTTCCAGCTGTTTTTTTTTCCACTCATTTTTCACCGAGTTCTGTTTTTACAACTGGCCTAGCGCTGTAGATTACATGGCTCTCGCATTGGCTCTTTTGGTCAACTTGGAAGCAGCTTTTCAACAACAGCCCAGACCCGAGCTGTTGCTTTGCAGCAAATGTCTTAATTCAAAAACTCAGTTCTAGTCCCATTTATCCAGAAAGAATAAATTTCTGCTTTCTTTTATTGACAAAGTTGTGCTTTTTATCTCGTTGAAATGGTGTACTTTTTTTTTCAGCCTGCCCAATCTTTCAAATAATCTGGATTCTTCACCTCTATCCATCCGCCCATTGAATAACCTTAATGACTATTCAATCGATATGACTATGCTCTCAAGTGTTGACAAATATCCGAGTATACAGGATTGTTTTAAACCTTCCCCCGGTTAGTATATCCGGGTTATTAACTTGTTATGCCAAGTAAATGCAATAATATTGCTTTAACACGTATTATCTCATCTAACACATGTTTTTTCTTTGCCATAAAAACAAATCGACTTCAACTATATTAACGTTAAGTGACATTTAACACTTTGTGATTTTGATTTTAGATAAAAATACCCATCAAAGATCCTCGCTTTAACTCTTACCATAACACCCACACTCTAGTACACAACTCAACATACAACTCAACATACAACTCAACATACAACTCAACATACAACTCAACATACAACTCAACATACAACTCGACGTGCAATTCAATACACAATTCAATACACAATCCAATACACAATCCAATACACAATCCAATATACACCTTTGTCCTTCACCCACACTTTGTGTGTAGGATGTGCGTAAATGCAACCAGCTAACCTCACTTAGCTTAAATCCAATAGAAATGTTCACTAATGCTAATGTGGCACAACTAAAAAGCCCCAACTACATTGTGGATGAACTAAACTGCACTTTATATACTTAATTATTTTGCCTGATCACCATGTAGGTCGGTCAGTCAAATAAGATAATCATATACTTAACATCTTATACCCTTCAGTCGGGAATTGAAAATGACATCCTCTAGTTCTTTTATACTTGCTGAAATCTTTAATTCGTTTTTTATGAAGTAATTGCTGAAATCCTTGGTTTATTTTTTAACTTTTTAGAAAAATAAAACAAAAATAAAAAGCATAAATCTGACGTTTTTTGACGAGGATAAGCATTGCAACGATTTGTTTAATAACATGTATTCATTTGTAGCAATTCTTCCGGGTGCCAGATGTATAACAGAGAGTGGCTGCTAAACTTTCGGTGTCATGGTGCTATTTATTGATACAGTTTTTTTTCCTAGAAAAAAAAATGTTATGGTTGAAATATCCTGTAAATACGAGCAATTATGGTTGAAGGTATATCGGCGCTTTTCCTGGTAAACCGAATTTGTAGCATTGGGTTGCTTTAGTATCAGTGTATGTCTCGATTATTATTTGATTAGCACGCTTGGATGTCGATAATCATCTATAAAAAGCAACTGATGCGTACTTGCACACTGTACATCTAGCCAATGCTCCAAGGAGTTGTTGTCGATTAAAAGCTGATTGGCTTTGGAATTTGAGTTGGAATCGAAATCAATCACTTTTAAGTATAGGTTTTCCTGAATCATACCAGCCATAATAACCATTTAGCACCATTCTATGTGTCATTTGGCCAATCCCACTAATATTATATAACTTTTTGAAGCAATGCTTTTACTATTAAGAAGCACTACATAATACATACTATATTACCTCTCAAATTCTTGAAAAACATACCAACTCCTGCCATTGATAGCAAAGGGCTACTGGTCCAGCATACTGACCACATTGGTTAGGTTTAGTCCATTTGTTCTTTTCTTGTTTTTTTCCTTCTTGAAAGAAAAATAGTAGTGCTGCATTAGTAAAAGATCTACAACAAATTAATCAATTCTTTGCAGGTATTTACAGGTCTACCACTTCAGGCATATACGGCTAATTTGTAAATTAAATTTCAACCTTGTATAATTGCCTTGATTAAAGTATCCTGTTAATATCTCCAGTGATACCATTTAGTGGTTCATTGTTATAAAAAAAATAAAGTGTATCTATTTGCACAAATGATGCCATTAAAGATTTACAATTCTTTGATACTCAGAATTTGCCTTTACCATTTAAATTTTGCAAATTGTAGCTCAAGTAAATCCTGTTTCAAAGGCAACTAATTTGCGTTGCGACTCTATATTTCACCATCCTTCATACCCCCCCTCCCCCTCTAATTTTCATCTACGCTGCTACGCAAATTGAATGGATTGGATCTCTGTCCACACAATGAAAACTAAAATCCCCCGAGCATCGATTAATGCCAGAGTCTCTGCATGCTCAAAGAATAGCCAACTTTTATTAAACAAGTCACGATGTTTAACAGTTTGGCAGCTTAAATATATAAACATCTAAACTACTAGACACTTAAACAAATATACACCTAAACAACTATACACTCAAACGACTAGACACCTAGTCAACTAGTCGTGCTTCTTTTCCAGATTGGCACATGAAATAGAATTCAAGAGCAAAATGGAAATATACAATTAACCACTCGATTATAAAATGATGGTCGAGATCAACATTGATAAATACATTGTGAATTCTACGAGTATGGCTATATGACGTCTTTGAATGGGTTATATAGCAAACACAGCTATTATGTATCGGTTCTACATTAACATGCTATTTTTGTTTGCATCAGCACAAATCCAGTTTGATTATTTAACGAAATGAATCACTGCAGTCCTCGGCGGCACCTATTCACCCGCGTTCTCTTGGTTTTGACTAAGTACTTGATGTATCTATTACTATTTCTAGTACGATATTATGTCACTTGGGCTTATAATTATTAATGTGTATTATTTATCTAACTTTTTAAACTAGTTTCCAGTAGCAAGACAAAATATTGGGAGAGATACATGCATTTTGTAAACTTGAAACTTGAAACTCGATAATATCAACACTAAAATAACTACTGTCTTTTGTACTGAGCTGGTTTCCACGACCAAGTCATAGAATCAACTACTGGCTATATATGTTTTCTCTCTGTTGATTATTCCGGAACGCATATTTTCTCAAAAACAAGACCTCCAAACGTTAGAATTGCTTTAATATTTTTGCCAATTCGACATTCAGCCAGCGGAATCGATGTTGTCGACAAAGTTAAATCACTGCTAGAACAACATCGGGCGCAAGTCAAACAAAACTGACCAAACCGACCAAATCAAACAAAACTGACCAAGGGTGTGCTTTCACTCTGGTTTATACCGTAGCTACCATTAAAATAAGTATGTCTGTAACTATAGTTTGATTTACAGTATAAAGAACATTTCCAAACTCGATTGTTTGTATCGCATACAAGCTCACTACCTGTATTACTCCAACAGGCCTTGTATATAACACAAACAAATACAGTGTTTTTGCTAGTATTTAGAGGCCACGTGATGTTTTGAACAGATAGTTTTACATTTTAATATTATTATCCAAATTAAAACAAAATAAGACAAAACTGGGTGCATTCAATAAAAAAAACAAAAAAAACTGGGTGCTATAAAAGTCAGTAATAAAATACCGTTATTAAATTTCAACAAAAGAAAATTACCGTTGTTAAAGGTCATGTCTGACATATTGAGAAAACAACTTTTATTGACATTTAATGTATCCTAAGTACAGCTTTTGTAAGAACAGAATCCTGTTCTCGGAATATATTTAATAAAAACGTTTAGACAATCCGTTTCACTGTGTAACAAGAGCAACAATATTAAAACTGTTAACGAGTACGAGTATGAGTGTTGGTATTTCCAAAAAAATAAAAAAGTAAAAAGGATGAAAAAAGATATAAAAAAAAAATGTTTGCAATAAATAAATATAAAAGAGTAAACCTGATGTAACCTCAATTAGAGTTTTGTTGACCAAATATGACTCTTAGTGCAACAACGTTAGAGTTGCAAGTGTATTTTAAAAACATCGTATATTGCCTTTCGTTGTACATAAACCCAAAGTTATAACATACACCCGTATATCAAAAGCAAATGAAGCGTCAATAATCAGGATTTTGGTTACTGTTCTATTTGCCAAGTCATTGTGGACAATATATTGCGGCTATAATGAACTGATTGACGCTTAAAGGAGTACCAGACCAACACAAATCCACAAAAATGATGCTGCATTTTAGCATAAATGCCCGAAAAGTTCTGGCAAAAAAAAAAAACAGTGCGCTTTGTGCAGAAAATGGTGAAATTATGTGCAGAAAATAGACCAAACAAACCAAACCAAAAAAATGTTGGGAATATCGGGTTGGCGTACAATGGCTAGTTTGACCGTCAATGACGACATAATAAAGGCTCCAAGCAAGGAGGTGTATATACATTGTGTTTAACTGAATAAAGCGACTTTTACAATAGCCAAATTGGAATAATTGTATTAAAAAAAAAGCTCAAATAAGTTTGACTAAAACATGAGCTGAAACAGACAAAAAGGTTGATCAAGGTGTATAAATATAAGCGAAAGGGTGTTCAAGAATAAACATACAAGTATAGATGTAAAAAAAATAAAAAAAATAGCTGTATATTGAGGCACAGTTTAAAGTTCGCTTTTGATTTGGGCTTCAGGGAGCGTTTTCCAGAAACCCATCGAGTAATTGAGGCGGACAGCCAACAGATCCAGGGCCATCTGGATGGAGTCCTTGACGATAGACATGGTGCTTCCATCAACTTCATGCCAGTTGACAGGTACTTCTATTACCGGGATTTTGTAATATTTTGCTAGTAACAGCACTTCAATGTCAAAAATAAATCTTTCTACGTGGAGTTGCGAAAAAATAATCTGGGCAGCTCTTCTGCTGAAAAGCTTAAACCCGCATTGAGTATCCTTAATTCCTCTAACACCAAGAATGTATACATATGTATGAAATCCCCACTGCAGAAACGAGCGAACTGAACTTCTCTGTTTTAATTATCAATAGTAATAATAATAATAAAAAGGTAAATGTAAATGTAAATGTAAATAAATGAGTATCAGTACCGGTATTACATTATGAGAATTGAGAAATTTGTACTTGAGGCTGAGACAGTCAGCTGGCTGTTGTTTATTTTTCTTTCTTGTTTACCTCCACAACGGTGTCGGCACTTTTCTCCATTGATCTGGACCCGATTGCTATTACGGATTTGCCTTTGTTATTTTCAACAGCTGCTTTGTGTAAAAAGTCAACATCGCTGAAACGAGTGGCGCCGTCAGCGTCACAAAATAGGATATATTCACCAGAGCTTGATAGAATTCCCTAAGTTTACATATTTGTGTATTTTTTTTCGTGTTAAGTGCTAAAGTCGATCTGGGCTCAATTAAGCCGAAATAGTAGATACTAGTGCAAGTATGAATGGGTTGAGAACCAATTATGTTGCGATATAACGCTGTTTTGGAATCTGGCAACTTTTGGGATAGTCAATCAGACCAACATTCCCACAGCTTTAGAAAAATAAATCAACCATGTTTGTATAGCTTCAAACCAGCTGGTTGGCAAAGGGAGTAGGGGAAAAAAAACATAAAACATTGTAAATTAAACGCATTGCTGATATTTACCTGAGTAACTGACCCGCCCTTTCCCCTATTAATTTCAAGATCCACAACCTTAATAGGCAAATCAAACTTCTTCCCCATAGCCAATGCAACCTTTGTGGTATCGTCTTTTGAGCAATCGTTCATTAAAATGATTTCATAGGTGAAATTGGGGTCAGTGGCTTTTCTTTTAATCGCATATTCGTGAATATCACTGAGTAATATAGGCAAACGGTTTTCTTCGTTGTAAGCAGGGACAACGACTGAGAGCTGGATAGTTGCTTTATCAAAAACAGAGCCGAGCTTCTTTTTTTTTTCAGAGTCAGGCGAAAGATATAACTTTTCGTTTTCTGTTCTGGCTCTGGGCTTGGGGCTTTTGAAATGAAGAAGCGTTGCCTAAATAGTGGTAACAGCAATAAAAGTGCATTAATATATATATATACAAGTGTGTTTTATTTGGCCCAAATAAAGCTGAAGGGTGGGGAGAGTGGTGCTGGTATAAAAAATGAATATTTATACAGAACAATAAGAATACACTGGCTGCTGACGTTTTTAGTACGATTCAGTCTCGAAATTTCCGTGGATTGGTTTGAACAATCACTTTTATTTTTTTTTGTAAAAAAAATAAAAATAAAGCCCTCTCCACACCGGTTCCTCTCCAGATATCTGGTTATAAAGTTGTTGGTTTTATGTTGAAATGGACAGTATAAATGCGTATTATATTTTAATGCAAGAGCTACAATGTGTATTTAATAAACGTAACAAACTTTACCAAAAACGAGACCGCCACGAATACCCAAGATAAAAGAGGTTGGATTATACAGTTGATACAGACCATTCTCGAAAGTAAATAGAAGCTGGATTTCCAAATTCTAGTGATTAAAATTTGCAAAAGGAAATCAACCTAATCAGACTGGCGCACTTTTGCTACACTTTGTTGGAGATAAATAGATTGGTGAAAGTAAACAAGTAAAAAAAAGAAATGGAATTGTAGTTTATTTCAGGACACGATGGATATACTATTAGTATGTGGGCTAAACGTCAAACTCTTATTTAGGAATAAACAACGAAAGAAATATATATATATAGAACGGGTTTATGGAAATGAACAAGCCTTAGAAATTTGTATTGGCTACAGTTGTAATCAAGCAGATACAACCAAAAAAAAAAAAAAGTCGATTAAAGATAATGGGGGTTTTTACTTTTTTTGCTAGATGATTTTGAATGCTTTTATTATGTACTTTGGTAAGTGCAGTATAGTTACAGATGAATAATTAAAGTTAAAAGTTGGCAAGTTCTAAAATAGATGGTTAGTTTCATAATTGAATCAGAAAAAAAAAGAAAGAAAGAAAAAGTGCCAATTAATAATAGACTTAAAGTTGCCAAGGCCAATAGCCTTAAGTTCTCAAGACTAAATAACTTTGGAAAAGCAAATCAAGAGATTCGGCTCTCCTCATATTATTTCTTTTCCTGCCCTTTAGTGCATGATTTAATTTACATGTTGTAATTTAATGTTGAAGCATTTCGGGACTTTTTTAATTTTTTAATTTTTAATGTTTTTGGTCTGAACAGCCAAATGATTGATTGAATGTTGGAATAATTGCCTACTACTGTATATTTTCAAGACGAATGAAAAAGGGTGTGGGAATGAAAGAAGATTTTAAAAAAATAAAAAAAAATACAAAACAAGGGTTATAAATAACACAGGCAGTTTGACTTTACAATCAAGGTTTGCAATAGCTACAGGGAAAAGCTGGAGCATTTAAAATGGCTATTGGAGGAGGCAGACAATGGGGGGGAATAAGACTATCTAGTGAACAAGAGGCGTATAGTAGTACTGAAAAGAGGAATAGGCGAGTCGTTTATATGTCTGATTGATGTTTAAGAAACCGAGAAAAACGGCGTTGAAGGAAAGGAAAGTATTAGTAGTAAGAACAGAAGCAATAAGAACGAGAGTAATAAGAAGAAAAGAAAAGAAAAGAAAAGAAAAGAAAAGAAAAGAAGAAATAAAGAGTATATTATTTAAAAAAGGGGAACTTTGTTAAAGACGGGTCAAAAGAGAATTAGGGAATTGAATTAAGAAGAAGAAAATATAAAAATAAGAGATAAAGTAGTAGAAAAGAGATTATAAAAGCATAGTCAATGGGTTTTCCAAGTAAGACTTGAAAGACTTGAGGAATTCGGCACCAGCGGCGCCATCAACAACACGGTGATCGGCACTTAGAGTGAAGTTGATGGCATTGATGACACTGAAGCCCTTTTCGTTGGAATCGTCTGGAATCAACTTGGACTCAGCAGTGCCAACAGCCAAAATAGCAGCGTGTGGAGGGTTGACGATGGCGGAGAAAGAAGAGATGCCATACATTCCGAGGTTGGAAATGGTAAAAGAACCACCCTGGTACTCGTGGGGCTTGAGTTTGTTTTCTCTTGCACGGGAAGCCAAATCCTTGATTTCAGAAGAAATAGTTTCAAGACCCTTTGCATCAACAGTGGTGACAATTGGGGTAATCAGACCGGATGGAGTTGAGGTGGCAATTGCAATGTCTGAGTGGTGGTACTGGCGGATATAATCGCCTTGCCAGCTACTGTTTACTGCTGGAACTGCCTTCAACGCACAGGCTGCTGCCTTGACAATAAAGTCGTTCAACGACAGTCTGTACTTTCCGTTGGCTGCTGTGTTCAAAGCTGCTCTGATCTTCATAATGTTGTCCACATTCACCTCTGTGTTCAAGTAGTAGTGTGGAATTGTGCTCTTTGCTTCTGTCAATCGCTTGGCAATAACCTTGCGCATGTTTGAATTCTCAATATCTACAAATCCAACTGGTCCTGGCTTGGTTCCTGATTGAGCTGGTGCTGCTACTGGTGCTACTGGTGCTGATGCTACCGGTGCTGGTGCTTGAACTGCCGGTTTTGTTTTTTCTATTAATAATTTTTTTTAATTTTTTGCATTTTATAAGCCAATAGATTTACATCAGTTTCTATTCACCATTACTCTGACACAAAATGTTTTTCTACAAATTCTGTCTTTTTTTTTTTGAAAGAAAATCACGTGTATCGTATAACTATATATGTACAACTTACGATTTGCGATATAGTTGTTTACATCCGCCTTTACAATACGCCCTTTTGGTCCTGATCCTGTGAGCTCTGAAAGCGAAATGTTGTTTTCCTTTGCAATCACTTTTGCTAATGGACTGGCAAAAATACGGTCGCCTTCATTGGTTGATCTAGTTGCTTCTATCCGGGTTGGCGATGACTCTACAACCGATCCGGATTTATCCTCAGCTGCCACCGGTGCTGGCTTCGATTCTGATACTGGTGCTGGTGCTGACCCTGAATCTCCCGACACTGTATAGTCTGCAAACGCTGCAATACTTGCCTCATCTTCTACTACAATAGCAATTGGCTATCATCAAACATAAAATCCAATAAAGTTAAACAAACCCAACACCAACTTTATTATCTATACTACTTCCTTTTATCCTTTTTCTTTCTTCTATCCTTTCTTTTCTTCTATCCTTTCTTTTGTTTTACTCTATTTCCTTTATTCTTTATCCTTTATTCATTTATCTTTTGCAAAAATATGCTCCACAAACTATTGATAACCCACACATCCTCTCTAATTACCTTTTCAATTGGAACATCTTTGGCTCCTGAATCAACTATAATCTTGGCCAAGTAACCACCGTCTTGGTACTCAAAGTCCATCTGTGCTTTATCTGTCTCGATTTGAACCAAAACGTCGCCTGCTTCAAGTCTATCTCCAACGTTTTTTTGCCACGAACCAATGTTACCCATTTCCATAGTTGGTGAAAGTGCTGGCATAGAAACAATTATATGATCAGGGTACTCTATTTTGTTTACATATCGTTCGTTTATTACTTTATTCTTTTATTTATTCACTCTGTTTATTCACTCTTTCTTTTCAAGCAATAAAAAAAAACGCGAGCACAGTTGTTTATTGCAAATTAAAACAATACTACTAACAAGGTCTCGGCCATTTATATACTACATTATCTTACTCTTGGCACTGTAGCCTCGCTGTGACAGAAATTTAATGCTGGGCATGCGTTCTTGTTTAGTGTTCAAGGCGAACTTGTTGGTTGATCTAAATTTGGCCAAAACATATTTAAACAAAACTTGGTAAGAATGGTGCTTTCTTAATTTCAATATAAAAACCAATAACTCTGGTAAAATGGTTGGTTTCCGTACTTGGCTACTGAGAACATTCGAACTGTAGAAGCCCTCATGGCTACAGGAATTGCAGGTACTACATTTCGGGTAGTTTTGATGACCGATCTCTGTATATTTCTTGACACAAACATCCTTATTTTTTTTCTCTATTCAGCTTTATTGACTAAAGTCTATGTTGTTGGTTTGGAAAGCAAATTTCAATATTTAGAAAAATAAAAATAAACAAGCTAGAATCAGTTTAGTTGGTTCGGCTTTGATATTTATTTTGTTTTGCTTTATTTTGTGTAAAAGAAAAAAAATTTTAAAGAAAAAAAAGACAGATTTTAATAATAAGAAAAAAACAAGCCTATTTTATATTATATCTTTGCTTTCCTTACAGCTTGATTTGCTTTACTTGATTGGAAAGAAAAAGAAAAAAAAAGCACAAAAAAAGGGTTATTCTACATTAGCAACAAATTAAATTAATGTCTAATTTAAACGACTAAATTCAAGAGTGGATTAGTGAAATTAGCATATATAAACAATATAAAATATTTTCAATCCCATTTTCGCCAACCTTAATATAACAATTTGGCTACTCCAGGGCGTAAGCTTTTTTTCAATCGAAAGGCTTACAATCAGAAAGCTCGTAATGTATTTCTCTTTTAAACTCACCTACCAATAGCACATAATTGCTTCCATTTTCTTATTGAAAACAAAAGGTTATTGGCTATAAATAGACCAGGTATTTCAACAATTGACTTGATTCTACTCTACCAAAATAAAAACGCTTTCCCTACTCAAACCATCAAATCAATCAGCTAATATTGCAGATAAAGAAGAAAAAAAGTGCAAATAAAACACTAAGATGGGTTTGAGCTTGGATTCTGACTCTGATTTCTGGTTTATACACTAGCTAGAAATTTTGCCAATTTGTGCAAGATTTATAAACAAATACCGTAAAAAGCATCAGCTTTTTAGATAATCTGAAGAAATGTTTCTACTGTCAACAAGTACTCTGTGTATTTGATTTATCGATAAGAGTATTGATTTGTTAATCGAGAACAGTTTCCATCGATACTGATTCCATTTCTCCATTTAAACTCTTGTTCACTTTCCATCAAACCTTTCTGGAACTTCCTTTTTTTTTTTACGATTGCAAAGCTGGATTTTAAAGTGATTAATCTCATGTTCTGTTTTTCTTTTCGCATTCTTGTCACTTTTTTAACCAACTAAAAGCTACAAATGTCAATGTAAAGATAATATCGTAAACTTGTAACAGTTAAACCCAAAGGCGGTTCTTACAAAAAAAAAGCAAATTCAATGGCATTAATAAAACACTGGTGTAAAAACGAGGCAGTATAACGCTATTGCTCATTCACATTTGTTCTTATTACTAACAAGTTAATTAAACCTATTGCGTTTGAAGAACACATTGAGAGCTTTGCCAATATAGGTCTTGACATGGCTTGTAGTGGACTTGGTTCTGATCGTTTTCTTGCTCGTATTCGCGCGTCTAAAGTTCAACGGTTGCTTGGCAAGACTACGCTTCACTTTCTTAACCAAGCTGGTTCCTGATGAAAGTCCGAACTGTGCTTCAACAATCCCGCAAAGACTATGGTATCCTTTACCAGGCAACAAACCAACAAACAAATCCTTCCTTGCTGAAACTTGACTATTTCTATTCTCATAATTTAATAGCACAAGTGGTTTAAAAATTGACACCATACGTGAACATTATATTTGGAGTCGCTAGCGCTAGCGTTGAGTGGTAATGGATATCAAAAGCATTAATAATAAACAATAGGGATGAATACTATGTATACACTTTCTAACTTTCTTTGACTATAGAGTATCTGATCGGCGCAAAAGGCTGAACTTGATGCTTCGAGTCACAGACAGTGACATAGTCCCACTTTTGTGCTGTTATCATGTTGTTTTTTTTCAGAGCAACGTATGATTTAATTGGCTGGCAAACGCATAAAGTTTCCAGGAAAAATTAGGTCGAAAAAGTGTTAGAATTGGTAAAAATAGACCAGTATTTTGTCTGTTGATGGTCTTATTGAGGTTTGTAATCTGTAATTTCAAAAAAATAAAAAATAAATAGGCAGTTTTAAACTTGACTCTAATAAAATTTTCAATTTAAAACGCGACTTTTCAAAAAAAAAAGGAATTTAAAAGAGGAAAAGTTAAAACGAGACATACTTGTAAAACAAAAACACTCGGTTGTTTGGTATATTGAAATAAAATAAAGAAAGGCTTTATCGAGTTCAAATGAGAAATAAATGGAACCGAATAAATCCATCGAGCTGGTAGCTAAAATCGATTTAAGAAAGATACAGAATGGCGGCATTGGTGAAATCAAATTCAAAGACAATGTAGATTTATTCTTCAAATCGATTGAGTGGTAAGAAGGCTACATTATTTTTTAATAATCACAATAGTCCCAACAAAAATGATATTTGTGAAGGAAAAAGGGGGGGGAGGGGGTGAATTACAAGAGTTACAAGCTAATGTTTAAAGATAAACGGAAATTGCGAGAGTCTAGGTCTGCGGAAGGAACACAGCTTTTATCGAATTCGGGGGATAACATTGTCAGAGTATTTGACTTTGATGAAGTGGAAGGCGATGGTAAAAATGTGGAAAAAATACAAATATATACACGGAACTTTTCAGCAATAGCTATTGGTTTCATTTATGTGCACGTGTATAAAGCAAAATAACACCAAAGAAAAGCCAATCAGTTAAATTCGAATGCTTGGAAATATAGTGAAAGTCAGAACAGAAATCAGCGTTAATGAACCCATATCTTGTTTAAAATGGTATCCCTTTGCCTCCTCAAAAGGTACAAAAACACTTGACTTGGCGTAATTAAACCCGTAAATACCAGAGTCGAGATAATTTTTGAATAGACTTCAACATGAATATATTCTTGTATCACATAGATCCTGCAACATGCTGTGCCCTGCTTTCTGCACGAGACCAACCATTAAAGCTTATCGACACCAACTCGTCAGCAGTAGGTTACGCTATACAGCATTAATTTGAGATATGATTGAGTGCATTCTACTATGCATTTCTTTTTTGTATAACGGTCATAGTCGAACTGCGAGTCTAAAATACAGTTAATACATTTACTATTTAAGGTTAGGGCCACCTACAAGGACTATGACGATAAAGAGCAGTTATTGATGATTAACTCTGTCGAGTTTGACAGCAGTGGTAGCAGGTAAGCAAATAAGATTATAACTATAACCGACTAAGGTGTGGGGCAGCTATATATTTTTAAGGGTTTAGATTAGACCATTACAAGTACATTCAAATATGAAAAAAAAAATATTGGATACAATGTGTATAAACTAGAATATACTCGGGTTCTTGGCAAAAAATATCGATTTTCGACTTGCAAAGGCCAGGATCGCCGATACAAACAGTCAAAACGTCACAATCGCGGAAGAGCGCGGAGGGTCAAAAGGGTATAATATCAAGTTTGGCGTTCCAAAAGAGCTATTATCAGGGGTTCCAAGGTATGTTTGCAACAGGTAGTTTTTCAGGTAGCGTGGGACTGTGGGACGAACATAACAGCGCGTTAACAAGCTGTTGGAAGCTAAAAGTATCGCAGGGGGGAAGAAACGGAGTGACAAATGCAAGTAATCTGAGACTACTATTAGTGTATTTTATCATTGTTGTTAGTATTTTTGGTGTTTCAGAGTGGAGTGATGACCATGAGCTTGGTTGATTGATGGATCTTAGATGGAATTCTCGCCAGATGGGATGTACTTGTTTGTTGGGTCGCGGAATTCTGATTTGATATGCTGTTGGGACATTCGAAACACACAAATGGAAGTGGCAAAGTACGAAAGACCGTGTGTTAGCCAACAAAGAATGGGATTTTCAATTGACCAATGCCAACAGTGGTTAGTGGGTGGGAATGATGACGGTACAATTGGATTTCATGATCTTGTTCAGGAGCAATGCAGTAATAACTCGGTGAAATTTAGCGCTCACCAAGGTAAAACAGTATAAAACCAATGATGTGTTTACCAAAGTGGATGTACCGAGTGTTTAGCCTTGTTAAGACTAGGCCGATATTAAGTTTTATTTAATCTTTACTTTCTTTTTAATCCGTTTTTTTGTTATTATTTGTGTAGATCGTGTTGGTGATGTTTCTATACACCCGTACAAACCGTTGGTTGCTTCAGTATCTGGATCTAGGATATTTACTTGCGACATGTTAGAGGGTGGTGGTGAAGATGGATCCGAGCTGGATGCTAACCCGGAAGGCGGCGTGTTTGCAGGAGAAAACACACAATATGACTCGTCGCTAAAAATATGGAGAGTTGGGTAGTTTTGATTGTAACCAGATTCAACATGCTTAAATTTAGATTGAGTCGGTGTTTTGTGTATCTTTTATTGCTTGTAAATAAAAAAAAAATCCTATTAAAAGCTAAACTGGGGTTAAAAAGAAAACGCAACAAGAGAAAACAAAATACAAACAGTGAGAGCCAAGGTGTGGTCGTTGTTATTACTGGCTACAGAAACCAAATATCCATTGCTGTTTATATTCATGCTGGTGGTAGTGGAGATCCAGTCACGGTAGGAGCCCAATCTGGTAAAATGAGTGAGGCCATTTCCAAGGCATTGGCCTGAAAGTCCGGACGATCTGGACCAAGACTGGAATGGCTTTTGGATCGCGTACACGATGTTGCTGTTGGCATCGACAAGCATGGTGTAGTTGAGGAATCCAAAAGTCAGGTCGCTGGCTGTGTTTTGGTTCAGGCTTTTGATTGGGTCAAATCCATTTAAACCACTGCCAACATCAGCAACCGACTTTGACGAGTCAATTGCACAGTTCTTTTCAAGAAACGGAACGGTACAAATGAACGGGTGGTCAGGCGCAGGCATTCCAATGAGCTTGTCGATGGACGAAATTTTGTGCATCTTTAGAACCTGTGACTGGCAGTCGCTTCTGTCTAACATCTGTACCGGGTACTCGTTTATGAAGTTTGTGTTCAAGAAGCCCACTTGCCCATTTTGGTACTTGGCATCCCTTGAAACAAATGGTGATGTGTCAGATGCTTCGTTTGTCAGTGCCTTGACACCAGTATCTAGCTTTGACAAAGTTCCCACTCCTAATCTTGCCACCCCTGAGTTTATTGGTATTTGCAGCCTTATTAGCCCAGCGTCAAACTATACGGTTTAATAACAAACATCATCAAAAAAAAAAAATCAAAAAAAAAACAGCATGGTATCAGTAATTACACGTATTCAACTAAATGCTATTTCACTTGCTGCTATCGCTAGTTTGAAACAAGAATAGAAATAAAAATAAAATAAAAGAAGGAAGGATCATTTAGGCTAGTTAAATTTAAATATACTTGAGCTATATACTCCCCTCCCCCCCCCCATTAGTTAATTTGTGCTTACCTTTTGGCTGTCTGGATAATTGGTGTTACTCATCTCATATTCAGATGGCACATAAACTTTAGTAACTGCTGTGAAAGTCTTGTTGACAAACTGCTGCGCCACAGTTGTAAAGGATTGGGATATACTAGCTGCATTTTGGATTTTATCAATACCAAACGAGTACGAGGCTATTAGGTTGTAATTCGCTGCTGCTTCGCTATTGGGTCTAGAAACAAATACTTGAGTGGGTAGCAGCCTTCTTGAGCTGATCGGAATCTCTTTTCCAATAAGCGTGGCGTTGAATGGCTGGATACAACTTGCTGAAGTTAGCACCCATTCTGGCGCTATCAAGGCCCCAAGACACATTTCGTAAGGTGTATACACGTACACCAAGTAATTGTACTTTGACGCCTCTACTTTTTTGTACACATCCTCTTCTCGCTTGCTAAAAGTATAAGAATTCGCTCTCTGCGCCGTTTGTGAATTTACTAGCAAACATATTGCTGCTGCTACAAAAAGATATTTCCCCATTCTTTGGTATTTTTCTATATTTTAAACTACAATTGAAAAAATAAATAGGAAAAGGAAAAGAAAAAAGAAATGTATATATTAAACGTAACAACAATTGTCTAGTTTTGAAATATTGGTGCCCAAGAAGTCTAGCTAATTGGTGAGTATCCGTGCCAATTCAACTAAATTTGTTTAAATTCCAACTATACCGCTATAATTTTTTTTGTAGAACCGGTAATC
This sequence comes from Capniomyces stellatus, assembly GCA_001661515.1. Taxonomy (NCBI): domain Eukaryota; kingdom Fungi; phylum Kickxellomycota; class Harpellomycetes; order Harpellales; family Legeriomycetaceae; genus Capniomyces; species Capniomyces stellatus. The sequence goes on along the minus strand of LUVW01000009.1, from coordinate 226,561 downwards.
AGACTAGTCTTGCTTGAAGTACACTGCTTGATGTGAAACTAACTTTACGGGTAAATTTGAAATATTAAGTAAAAAGTAAAACAAAGAAAAAAAATAATATTTGTTTGTCTAAACACTAGTAAAGATAATTTCATCAATCTAATCCACATCTACAGTATGATTATTTTCACCAAAATTTTCTTTTTTTTTTACTTCTTCACGTTTCCTTGTTTCTTGCAGCTTTTTTATTGGCAGTTTTTTGGGAATCCCAGCTGACACTGTTGCTTTACGTTGGATTTGATTTGATTTGTGGTTTAAATAGAGTAAATCCGTTCAGCTTATAACTGGGCTTCAATAGTATCATCTTGATTTATTATTGCCGAATTTTATTTTGTTCACTAATTATCGGACAATTAAAAAAATAAACAGTGCACAAATAAACAATGACTTTATTTCCTCGATTTACGGCTATTACTTTTGGCGATTTGAACAACATTGGCATTTTTTCTTGACTTTATATTTATTGTTTCGCCAGTTTTCCCTTTTTTTACTTATTTTTTAATTTGCAAACATCTCTTACTCATTTGTTCCTGGAATACAGCCAAATTGTGGCCAATAATGGGGAAACAAATGAAAGAAAAATAAAAAACGAGTAAACCCGAACCAATCACAACTTGGTATAAACAAACAAAAGGTATTATTGTTATGATAATAACTTTGTATTTATATAGTTGATTTAAAATAAAGCAAAAGCAATTAATAGATCGAAATTAAAAGGTAAAGTAACGAAAGAATTAGTAATAATAGTGGCAGTAGTAGTAATAGTAGTTGAGCAAGCCAAGTTAGTCGTAGCTACTTATTATTTTGGCCAGTCTAATAGACTCGGCAGCATAGTCAATAGTGCTAACAGAAATAACAGTGTACCGAACACGAGAAGTATCGTTGTACACCTCATTCTTGGCCCTGCACTTGAATCTATACTTTGTAAAGTTTCGCTTCAACATCTTTGCATCAAATTCATCCTTGTTGGACTCGTATAACGGCATAATGTCGTTTGCTGAGGAGCCCATTACTACTGAGCCTGTGTCGTCAAAACATTGCAACCACAGATTCCCTGTATGATCGCTTGCATTCATACTAAGAATGTAACGGTACTCTGGGGCTGGGAACGTCCTTTGGCAATGCTCGCATCTCCACTGGTTGTTGTCCTGGATAACCTTCTTGTTGCAGTTGTCACTTGGACATGCTGGATATGCTATGTTTTCCGATCTTATAAATATCACCGTGGCATCCAAAACAAAGTAGTCGGGCTATTATAAGACCAAAAATAAACAGTATTAGTAATAGTAATAGTAAAAGTAATAGTAATAGTAAAAGTAAAAGTAAAAGTAAAAGTAAAAGTAAAAGTAAAAGTAATAGTATACCTTATCACCCATGCCAAGGCATTCATCTTTAATTTGGGCCACAGTTTTGAACTGGTCTTCATGCTGTGATGCACCACCTGGACCACCTCCAGTGCCACTAAATGTCTGGAAAGCGGCCGAATTCCCTGGACCATCGTACCTAGTATACAACAAAGCCAAGTTTAAAGCTCACTGTTGCAGTCAACATAGTGAATTTATAAATAGGCAAACTTACCATGATCTGAGTTTATAAGCTTCAGGCAAATCAACATTGGCAGCAAAGGAACTTGACGATACCATTGATAAAGTACGACCTAAGAAGACAAGTAAATTCATTTGGTTATAGAGCCACAATATAGAAATACTGGATAGATAAAAAACGTGCAAGTATTTTGAAATAGAATAAAATAGAATAAAACTAAATACCTCCAAAATCACCAACTCGGACACCCTGGAAAGCTACAATTGGGTTATCGTGCAAGTTGAAAGACTCTGCTGGTCCACCCCAGATTGTGAGTCTGACGGAGTACATACTGTCGTCTACCACAGTGATGTCTCTTTTGATTATCTACAATCAACCAACACCAAAAAAAAAAAATTCGTTATTTCAGTTTAGCAAACAATACCAGGTTTACAAAGTAAACAGAGGAACGGTCTAAATACTCTATTTCAGCCTTTTTATTTTAAAAATAAATATTTAAACCGACTTTTGACTTACGGTTCTGTTTGTGGTTTTTGATGTGATCTCGGACAATTCACCGACTTGTGTCACAACAACCAATACATCTAAAATAATCAGCCAGACAGATACGTTAGTTATGATACGGATACTATATATATATATAAACACAAAAACTTACCAACTAGCTTATCCTTTTCAACTTCACCCAAAGTAGCCAGTTTGACAAACGAGTACCTGACTTGTGGAACAGCCTGGTCATCAGTGCACTAGTTTTCATTGCATTTATTCATTTGTTTTGTTTAGTTCAGCTGCCAGTTCTTTTTTTTTTTTACGCATTATAGTTTTTTTTATTATTAAATATATATTTATATCGAAAGAAAGAAAAAAAATATCATTCTGGGTTTATAATTTTACTTACTGGCAAAATCACAGAGTGGTTTTCAAGAACAAGTTCGTATTCGTTTTTGGTTTGGTTGAATTTGGGGTTTGCCATGTTGACTCTTGCTGAAGAGACATAGTATACCTACACACATACACCGTTTCAACACTCCATTTTAACATCAAAATTACCACAACCATCACCACTAAAATAATACTACTATAACAATACTACTATAACAATACTACTATAGCAACACTACTAGAATAGCGTTAATAAAACAACAATCACCTTTCCAATCTCAAGCATGTTGTAATACTGATCAATCGAATCGTTAAATCCTGTAGCCTTTATCTCCCCCTAGTTGAAATTGACAAACATATATATTTATATACATTTATATATTGCACTCTATTTATTTCTTTTTTCCTCCTAGTTGATGCAAATAAATACAAATATCTGAAATTTGATTGTAATTACCGATTCATCCATAAGTGTGACGTTAAACAGTCTCCCTGTTCCTTTCTGGTTTGACCAAGTTCTGATATCACTCTTCTGTGATACACGCGCTCTAATCGTCCATCTATAATATACACCCAGTTGCTGGTATTTTAGTATAGAAACTACTTTTTTTTCTTTCTTTTCTTGTCTAGTCATCTAAAGTAGTATAAATCAAATTAAAGAACTGGTATCCAAAATTACTTGTTTTGGTAAGGGTTGATGCTTCTGATAGGAAAAATATTTGGTGGAACTCCCGAGTGCGCAAGTGGAATTGGTCTATAGTAAACAACACATCAATTCAAACTTTATAAAACTCGCCCACGTTTTCTTCTTTTTTTTCATTAAGAAAATAAGAGTAATAATAACACGGAATAGAGTCAAAATTGGTTGACACAAAAAAACTATTTGTTTATCTGCTACTTACCCTGCACCAAACCCTCCGCCTGAAAAAGATTTGTTGTTTTGCGCCTCGTTATTTCCAAATCCAGGTGAAAATTGTGGTCGCTGTTGCTGGTTCTGTCCAAAAGATCCTGGTGCGCTTATCACTGGCTTGACATCTTCTCGTTGGTTCTGGTTCTGGTTACCTCCTGTATTCATGCTTTCCCCTGCTGGTCTGTGTGGCACTTTATCCTCCAATGTTATCACTGCCTCCATATCCAAAACAATGAGCAACCTTTGAATGTTTAATTAAAACCTGTTAAACCAAATTGAGATATAATCTGTCAAAACACACGTACATATATATATATATATTATTTATAAACAACTTACAATTTGTCGTCCTTGATGGGATTCACTTGGTACTGCTTAACCTTGATTACTGTGAATCTCTCAATTACCTTTGACTCGATAAGCCCATTTAACTGCGTTGCAAAAAACACTATTTCCATTTTTTTAAACAGTATTAGTTTATGTTTCTCTGTTTATTATTTTTTTTTCTCTCATCGATTCAAGACATTATCTGTCGGTTTAACCAGCATTCATTAAAGCAGAATATTAGTTTATCTTTTCCTATTGTGTATACCATTCATTTACCATTTATAGTTCCTGGTCCGTCAGACACAACTGCTCTATACCGTGTCTGCTTCTGTGGCCCTGCATTGTTTGTCGCTATCTCTTTGACTTGGGAAATCACTTGTAGGATTGGATTTGGAAACTGATCTGTTCTTCCTGTTTCAAAGGCCTTAATAGCCCCTTCAGTTAATTGCACTGTCGACATTACTATTTGTGTATTTGTGTGTATTTATGTGTATTTGTGGGATATTATAGTCCTTTGTTTTTTTTTGGTTTAAATGGCTACTCTAAGGTTTTTGGATTTTAGTAACGTTTGTATTGTTTATGTTTTCTTTAAAACGCCTTTATTTAATTTCTCTGTTTTTAGCAGACTTTCTTACTTTTACCGTTGATAATATATTTTTTTTATTCTCGTCTCCCTTTGTTTTCAAGTTCAAAAGTAGCCTTTTCAACACTAACTATACTGTTATTCCAAAATAAAAATAAAGCGTAACCGTTCCACTTTGTTCCTATTTAATTCTACGCTTGACAATCTACCCTTTTTGTCCTCTATTTTTTTTTTCCTACTCGATTATTTCAGTTTTCAACTTGTTTCTATTTGATCCTTTGTTAAAATAGGCGACTTACTGTTGTTTATTTTTTTCCATTTTGATCCACAACCATTTCTTTTTTTACTCCTCGCATAAACATTTTACGCTATCTGTTTTTTTTTTTTGCTTTTTTACAGCACTTTGTTTTCTTCCAACCAAACCACCAATTATACCATTCATTCTTTACACCCCTCCTCCAACGACACCATTAACCTACCAAAAAGAAAAAGAAAAAACACCAACACTTGTGCTATTTCAATGACAATTTACTTTTATTCGCAGAAATTGTTTACTTTAACTCTCATTTATTTTACCTAAATTACCTAAACTACCAATGTCAAGATGTCTTATTCCATTTTATCACTGCCTATTGGCTAGCTAAATACAAACCGCTTCGTTTTATTTTTTAGCCTTTTTTTAATTAAGCATGGAAATCGTGTTTTGAACTTGTTGGTATTAGTAATATCAACATTATGTCTTGGTCAAAAATGGTCTCAGCTAATAATGTGCTGCGCCTAAATAATTTCATAGCCTTAGTATATCGCTATTACAAAACAACATTTATATTTAAACACGTTTATTCTACCGCTCCCAAACTCACCACCTCAGAAACTATTTGATTCCATTATCAAGAAAAAAGTATTTCTGAAAAGCCTATTTATAGCACGAAAGCCGCATCCCCCCCTCCCCCGCTAATATGCTTCTTTTATTGTTCGACCTATAAAAACTCAAACATGAGCCATTTGTTGGGTTTGAAGCACCACTTAAAGTCATTGAATCACGAGCGTCTAGCTTATGCGCTTGAAGATATTACAATTGGTCCAATAGAAGTAGCTTGAAACGTGTAATTACCAAACTTCTGCTTTATTTTCTGTTTATTTCTTTTTTATTGACGAGGTTGACAAATCATATTTAAAGGTATTGGTAATTACTATTATGTTATCAAAGAATTCCGCAGCTCTAAAAAAGAAAATGCTTGTAACTACATACCATCAAAACTCTAGCCTAATACTCACAAAATCCACTTGACAGACATTGATCTCACTATATATAACATATCCGCATAGTACTTGAACACATTTTACTTCAAACCTCAACAACTATTTCAATAGAATAAAGACAAAACCTCAACGGCTTAAAGCCAAACGCAAATTTAGGCGTTGTAGTATTATATTCTTTTCTTGACTCATCTTACTAACTGACTGCATACACAAGTATAGGAGGCTGCACTTCCTTTTTATAATGGACCAAGACAAACTTTTACAACACAAATTGGCTACTTGACTTGAAGCAAAACTTTTGCTAATATTATTTTTTTTATTGAAATAATGATATTTTTTTTGATCCAATCATTCAAGAACAAAATAGTAACTTTTTTTTTTTTGAACTTTTTTTTTTTTGAAATGTGAATATCAAATGGTATTAGTAGTTGATTGTTAGACGTTTTTGGATAAGCCTCAAGTGCAGTTAAAACTTCAGCTGGAATACAAGAATTAAGGCAAAAGTGATTGAAAAAGGGCAGAGTATTATGATAAAGAGTTTGAGAAAATGAGCAAAAAAACAAATAGCAAAAGCTTAAAGCCAAAGAATCCCGAGGGTGGAACAGATAACAATTCAGTCAACAAGGCTATTCAAGAGCAAGGTAAGTTTCAACTAAAAAAAAACTAGCAAATATGGCTAATATAAAAAGGCTGCAATACGGGTGCAGTATATTGATGCCACGACTGTAGAAACTGCAATGTTTTAATTCGATCCAACTTTTCACGCAATAGATATTCTAAATGTGCTAAAGGTTGCATTTTCGAATGAAATATCAAAGCCAGGATTTGAGACTAAAGTGAGAGAAATAAAAAAAAGTTTTTATGAACGTAATTTTGACGACATTTTTACAAATCCTGAATACCTTCAGGTCTACTCGACAGTATACGTCCCAAGAAGAGCATTGTGTTACTACTATGTGTTCAGCGAAAATCCGGAATTGGAATCAATTTTAAGCCAAAAGGAAATTGGAATGAATGGGACCTCTGTTAGTATTTACTGTTTGGGTGCTGGCGCGGGCAGTGAGCTGCTGGGAATTTCTACTGCGTTGAGATCTATTGTTGAAAAGAACAGGGCTGGTGCTGTTGCAGATGTTAAGACGGAGGCTGACAAAACACTGTGTTTAAACGATGCGTACTCGAGTGCAGGAGCTCTAGGAAACAAGATAAAACAAATCGAGCTGGTTATACAGGACTATGTGGACTGGTCTTGTGTATTAACTGAGCTAGAAGCAGCGATACGGAACAAGTTTGGTTTGGGACCAGAAATTTTAAAGTGTACGTATGGTTCGGGCAATCTTTTAGATATAAGCGATGAAATCAATACCCGAGTAGAGAATGCCGACTTGGTGACATCTATGTTTGTGTTTAACGAGTTGTTTGTTGACAAGGTGAATGCGATGAAATTTGTTGCATTGATCTCCAAAAAACTGAAAAAGGGAGCCTATTTTCTGGTAAGATCCAAACCCACACTACATTATTCTATAACGATAGTCAGAATGTGCGTATCTTACACCAACTCGATATTCTTTGTGCTTTCAAGTTAATGTGTTTATTTATATCGATGGCATTGACTTGGTTTACAAACACTGTGAATCATTCATTGGTTTTTTCTTTTATAAAAAAAAAAAACCTGAAATAGTTCTAATCAACAAATATGAAAAAAAAAATGTATTTTTTGTAGCTGGTTGACTCGGCAGGTTCGTTTTCAAAGGTAAAAGTTGGGAGCAATTTCTACATGTCGTATACGTTTTTTGACTCACTAAAAAGCATCTTCGAACCTGTAATCTCTGACGACTCCAGATGGTTTAGGCATGCTGGCGGCCTAAAATTCCCTCTGCCTATCGAAAATATGCGATATTTTATTAGACTGTACAGAAGGCTGTAGAACCCTCCCCCCCCCCCTTCTGATAGGTGTGGATTTTTAGCCAAATATTTTACTATAACTTTTGTGATATCATTTATGCCAGGATTTATATACACATATCCAGCTGTTTACTTTGGGCCGAGCGGCGTTTGTTATGGTATTATTTGTATACCATTGTTAGTCATATTTAAGGCTAAAGTGGATCCACCTTGGGTTCAATGATACCGTCAAGCTCTGTATATATTCTTGCCAAATGCATCTACACATTTTTAATAAATCAATTACACACGTGTTCTATTATTTGGACTAAATGAACGTTTCTAACAAACTTGACAATGTACGCCCTTGTGACCAAACATTAATTTGTTTATTTTTGCTTGAACAGTGCGACCTTGGCAAAGTCGGGAGTAGATCATTTGTTGTTAGTAGGTTTTGTAAAGTAGACTATATTCCTACATTAAGAAAGGAGAAAGTAATGGGAATAAGAAATAACAATGGGAGCAGAGATAGAAACAAAAATACTAAAGTTAACGGATATAAGCAACCATATTTATTGGTTATAATGTGAGACAAAATGTTGAATTTGTTGGATTCGTTCAGTTTAAAGAAAACTATAGGCAAATTGCCAAGTCTTTTTTAATACAGCTGAAATTATGTAAGGTAAACACCATTTCATCTATTAAAATAGATTATTGCCAGAAAAAGCGCATTAAAACAGAAAGGCAGAAAAGAATCCCAATTCAAAGCTGTTTTACTTTTTAAAGAACATAAATATAAAACTAAGCTTTTTAAAGAAATAAATAGTAGGAAGAGAGGAAATAGGGGAAATAAGGTCAACACAATTACGAGAAAAGTTAGATTACTTTCAACATAAATATACTTGACTACAGCACTTTAAACAACAACCAGTTTTATTTAGTGATTGTAAACAACAACACTAACATTTTAGAGAACATTTAAATTTAATGTTAAAGAGAAAAATGTTTCGTTCAGCAAATAAATTTGACGACTTGGTCAGTAAGTGGATTTAGCGGCACAGCCTACAGCGTTAGAGTTTACTTTAACAAAAAAAAGTTACAAGCGAATGAAGTACACGTCAAACATCCTGATATTTGGGACTGCATGTGGCTATAATAATAAGATTAATGATGAAATTTAAATAGAAAAAGCAACAAGTGAAAAGCTCACGACTGAAGATTGGCAAACAATACTGGAAATTTGCGACAAAGTTTCGAATAATAAGGCAGAGTAAGAAATAGAAAGAAAGAGATTAAAAGCCATTATACTGGTTGTATTTAAAGTGACAGGCATTTAAAAGTGGCTGGAGCTGAAATTAAGAATTAAAGCTTGTATTAATTTCAAAGTGATGAATATTGTGCGAGTATAGCTGCTCAGAATGTTTTGAAGTGATTAACAAGAGATTGTTGAACAGGAATCCCAATGTGGTCATGTACACATTATCTGTAAGTTTTATATTTACTAGAGCTATTTTTAAATAATAAAGGACTAATTGATTGAATGATAGTGCAGCAGCTACAAAGAGCTAAACGGGTAGGTTGTCTAATAGCTATGCTGATAAATATAGCTTACAGAATCGTTGGTAAAGAACTGTGGCAAAATAGCACAGCAACAAATATCTTCTAGAGCATTTACAACGACGCTGGTTCGAATTCTAGGAGACAAGGTAAGAAAAGTTTATTTTTTGTGCAAGTATAATTGGGAAATGACGAATATATTTGTTGTTGTTGTTGTTATTGTTGACAATGTGCTGTTGTGTGGGCAAATAGGCAGTAAACGAGAAAATCAAAAAGAAAATTTTGGGCAACATTCAACAATGGGCGTTTGAATTCCGCCAAGATACTGAGCTTAGTTTAATGGAAGAAACCTACAGCAAACTATCTTCGCAAGGTATGTTTGGTATATTTGACTGCTAGTCTACGATATATATATATGTGTGTACGGTGTGTAGTATACTAATAAATAGTTGTTGTGTGAATAGGAGTCAAGTTTCCTCAGCCACAAAAACCACAGAAAATTCCCAAAGATGTAAAATATATAAAAACATAAATAAGAGTAAAAGGAAATATTGGGTGGGAGTAAAAAAAAAAGGGGGGGGGGGGGNGGGGGGGGGGGGGATCGGAAGGAGTGGGAGAGAAAACATATGTTGTAACAAATTTATGTGAACTGATATGAAATATTATTGTGGATTATGATTAATAGATTGCTTCAGATGTGCAAAAGGAGGAGGATGAAATGCAGCTAGCACTGGCATTATCGCTTTCTGACATTGATAATCAAAAGCGAATGACAAACTATCAGGTACGATTAATTAGAAGGCATAATTGATTTATTAAATTGAAGTTTTAAAGTTAGTGTTAGACTGGGTTTATAAAAAGGAAACAATAGTAAAAAATGTGTGATATGATGTTTTGTATGATGTTTTGTATGATGTTTTGTATGATGTTAAAATAGTCACCAGCACAGATTCGAAATGAGATAAAAAGACATACGACGATAATAGCAACCAATAATTCGACGGGGCAAACAAGCACAGGACCAGTGGCAAGGGGTAATTACGGGGCACAGATGAAAAGCACAATTAAGGTGAAGGCGTTGTTTGACTTTGTTCCTACAGAGCCAGGGGAGCTGGGTTTTGTTAAAGGGGATGTGATTTCGGTGCTGGACCAAAAGTACCGGGATTGGTGGAAAGGCGAGCTTCGGGGCAGCCAGGGGATTTTCCCAGCAAACTTTGTGCAAGCAGTTAGAGACCTCAAAACGGAGCAGGCAGATCTGAATACGGTTGAGGACATGGTGATGGGAGAGGCACACAACATTGAGGTACTGCTTAGGATGCTGAGTCGATTAGACCCACAGCGAGACAGTTTGTCGGAGAACGCAGAAATACAGGCGCTGTATGCATCAACTCTGAGCCTTAGACCAAGAATAGTGAAGCTGATTGAAGAGTTTAGGCGGAAAAACGATGAATTGGTTGCGCTGGATAAACAGCTGACCGATGCCATGTACACATACGACACAATGATGGCCAATTCATCCCAAAGAATTCAAACCAACCAGCAAAACTACCCACCAACCCAACATCAACCTCAACTATATACCAACACCCCGCCTCCATACCAACCCTACCCCAACGCGCAACCCAATGCTGGAGTCTCTCAGCCTTTATACCAACAACCCAACTATAATACCTCTGTACCACCCCAACACTATGAAATTCCTGCCCCTGTCCCAATCCAAGCCCAGCAAGTCACACACCAAACCAGCTACCAACAACAACAAGGCCATCAGGGTTATCAAGGTCACCAAGGTCAGTCTCCATACCCAAATAGTTACTCTGGCCAACAAACCAACTACCCCAATCCCAACCCCAATACTAACCCCAATCCCAGAGTTAATCAACAACAATCTCAAACCATCTCAACATCTCCCCAACAACAGTATATCTATACTTCACCTAACCCTCAACCAGTACAACAACTCTCTAACAATCCTCATCAAGGTGGACACCCATCTCAACTATCCCAACAACCACAACCACAACCACAACCACAACCACGCCCTGATAACTCTGTATACCCCCCAAATTCATACAATCAACAACCCCCACAAGGCCCGCCCCAAAACTTGAATCAGGCTCATAACCAGAATCAGTTCAGAAACTAGCCTTTTTTTTGCTTGTTTGTCTCTTTTTTTGTTTTTCTTACTTTAGATACTTTCAAGTTCTTTCAACTCCCTCGTTATCTCTTTTTTTTTTTTGCTTTATTTATATATGTGCATTTAATATACGTACATTTGATCCACAACCACTACATTTCGTTGTTGGTCTGTTCAATTAAAAATATACCTTCAAACTCTTCAAACTCTTCAAACTCTTGAACTTTTAACAAATAGTAAATAAATATATGCTGACTAAATCTACCAACAATAAATGTCTTGCTGGTATGGTATTGGCTGGATTACTCTTGTAGTATTTCCAAACTAAGACTTTCAATTTAATTCTTTTCTTTTAAGTGTCATTTAATTGATCTCTTTTTTTTATTTATTCTAATAAAAGCAAAATATGGGATTCAACACTTTACTATTTCGAGTGGAAAATAAAAAAATAAAAAAAAAAGTTGAAATAATTTAATAATAATTTGTTTAAATAAATTTAGCAAAAAAAATTAAAAATTAAAAAAAAATAGACAAAGTAAAAAATAAACCCGCCAAAATGAAGAAAATTCCTTTCTCAAATAAATCCATTACCGAGTCAGTCAAGACCTTTATTGTTTTTGGAATAGAAAATAATATATAATATAACCGCCGAAAATGGTAAGATATACAACACTATATCGATTATGACCCTTTTAAAGCTATATATAGGCTATGGATCTTTTATCTAGCACACGGCGTTTTTTTAATTGGAGTGATGCGGTCTTTATTTGAATCACCTGCTCATCGAATCCGTCGCATAAAAATAAAGCTCCCGATTTTAAGGCTATGGGATTCATCAGTTACAGATTCGACATTCAGCATCAACTAGATTCATTCGATTCAATTATTCAAGCTTGAGTTGGAAATGTTATAATGCAAAAAAAAAACTCCATGGATTATTTCCTATCGATTGTATATTTGCAGATAAATATGCTTTTTGCGTATTCTGGGACTATGTTGGATTCGACGTTGCTGCTTTCATTTATAAGCAACTGTTCGTAGACTTGTTTGATTCAGACGTGAAGGGTTGACTTGTTTGCCTTTTTTCCTCTGCTTCTACAAATCGCCAGCGAAAAACCTCTTTTTGGATTTCGATGTATTTCCATTGTTTCTTTTTATTGGAAATAGGATATTGAATGGGGGGGTGATGATGTTGGTGCGAAATTACGCCATCTCGTCAGAAAGATCACTGGGTATGGCTAGCTATAATTCTCAACAATGGGATCTGACTTGTCATAGCATTCGATGGACGCGTGTGCTTTGTTTTAGTTGGAACCCTTGTTGGAGCTAGCCTTTCTGTTAAACTTGTCGTTGACTTGCCCAAGCCTTTTTTTTTTCCTGCGACGGTTTTAGCAGGAAATTGTTTGCCGGTATAAAGCCGCTGTTGTCAAACTAACTACGCATAATGCCTGTTACTATACAGCTTTTACCATTGATTTTGCGTAGACTAATACTAAATTGTTTATTATTCTTAATTGCAACATTTGTATTTTAGGATCAAAAAACACAAGTTAAACTCGCTAAGGTCACCAAGGTTCTTGGTCGCACTGGATCCCGTGGAGGTGTCACACAAGTTCGTGTTGAATTCATGGATGATACTTCCCGTTCAATCATCCGTAACGTTAAAGGACCAGTCCGTGAAAACGATATCCTCACACTCCTCGAGTCTGAACGTGAAGCCCGTCGTCTTCGTTAAGGACTTCTAGTTATTTTGAATTCAATCATTTCTTTACTCTAGGTATTGTTTTTGTTCTTTTATTAGATAAACATGTTTAGATTAAATCACCTTTCAGAATTCAACCAAAGAAAGAAAAATTAATTAATAAAAAGTACTTGTTATTTTATTTTTCTTGATTTTTTTCTTTCATAGTTTATTCTTGTTTCTTCATTTATTATATTATAGTTTGCCATAAATAATAATATCAATAAACAATATACAGCTTAGTTTAATTTGACCCGGCGTGTGCCAAAATTAACGTGTCACCACAGCTTGCAACGTTATGTATGTTAAGAGACTCGAATCGCTTGAATTGCTCGAATATTAGCCAATGTTTTCAACTTTCGCTTCCACTTGCTTTAACTTGTTATGCTCTACTACACTGCACATTTACTTTTATATTTATTTTGCTTGGAATGTAAACGTTGTTTTTAGAGGCCATCCACAAACCCCGTTACTTGATCCTGTCCAGGCTTAAAGTAGCACCAATCTCCCTGAACCAATGCCCATCGGGTACGGACGATCTAATTGATCGAAGGGGTGTTGGCTAACAGAGTCATTTAACATATCAAAATAGCAGTGTTTTATAGTATTTTTATAGTATTGTTTAATATTGTATGTTTTGTTGTGTTGATTTTGTTACCAATAAACCACATAAATAAAAAAATAAAAAATGTAAACGTTGAATGCTACTCATAACATATCACTATGGCTCTGGTAATCAAACTAAGCCAATGTTGCTAAACAAGAGCTGAGCTTTAAGAATTGGTCTCCAATTGCACTGACAACTAAAGCCATTGTACTGCAATTATCTTTTCTTTTCTTTTCTTTTCTTTTCTTTTCTTTTCTTTTCTTTTATTATTGAGATTTGTTAATATGTTTTAATAAATGTGTAAAGTTATGAATGTTACTATTGTAAAATTTTGTATGTTTAATTAAAGTTATTCCTCCTTTGAAGCTAAAGAGGTCTATTGGTCGAAATATCATTTTATCTTTTCTTTTTTTTAATTTAAATATCATTTTATCTTTTCGTTTAGATTATTTGTTCTTTTGTTAAAAAATAAAATAAAAAACGGTAGATATGGAATTAACATAGTTCACTGTGTTAATAACAATAGTAACATTAATAGTAACAATAGTGACAATAGTGACAATAGTGACAATAATAACAGTAACAGTAACAGTAAATTATAACAGTAGTAACGTTGAATTGTAACAACGAATTAAAACTACGATAATGTTTGAAGGTGTAATAAAGTTTATAACATGGTCAACCAAGTCTAATGTTCTAATACATTTCAAGCGACAGACGCCACAACAGTATGATACCAAAGTCCTTTTTTCTTCTTTTTTTGCAACTATTTTCAACAGAATAACTGTTTTCAATGTAACAGATGTTTCCAATGTAACCATTATAACCTATTTGGATGTATCACAGGCAAAACACAAAGTCCTTTAGCCTTAACATACGAGGTAGAGAAGGGGGGGGGGGGGGGGGGGGGGGGGGGGTGGGGAAGATCCTGAAACATATTATTGATTTTTTTTTATCAAAAATAATTTACCTTATTTGTCAATAGCTTTGCTTTGTGATTTTTTATAGCTAAATTGCTCAGAAATTCCAGAAATGGCCAATCAGGCGTACAAAAACTTTAACTTGTACTCCATATTACATTGGCATCATCGTATACATCTTTTAATTTATAAGTGTAGACTAAACGATCTCATTTATGTTAAAGAGAAAAGGGAATTACTTGTTTATTTACTAGATTAAATGTTAAATACATGCTTATCAAAATAATAAAAATAAAGGCCATTAAACGAAAAAGTAAACTATTAGACAGAAAAAAAAACAAACATGTTACAAATGTGAAAACCAAATGATATCAATATATAGAGTAGGTCAAAGCGTGAACGTCTCCTATTTTTTAGGATCTCGGCGGATGAAGCGTGTAGGCGGTGAAGTTAAATTACAAATCGATAGGTTGAAGCTTTTTTTCTTGATTAGTATGCTATGATGGTTTGATGGCCGGATACTTTACTTTTTTGGGTTGCATGTAGGGCATGTGCACATTCTACCTTCTTTGTGGTTTCTGGAAGAGTCTGGAGCTTCTGATGTATGGCTAGGCATTGTTAAGGGTTTAAGGTCAAATTTAGGCCTTGGTTGCTGTGGGGGGTAAAAGGACAGTAAAACTGGATGGTTGGATATATGTGTTTGGGTGGGCCTGGTTAGAATTAGGATTACGGCTAGGTAAAAACAAGCGATACTGGTATAAAGTATGGATAAGGCTTAGGAACTAAGACCGGAAAAATGGTTAGGGATAAGGGTTAGGGGTAAAAATTAGGATAAAGATTAGGATAAAGATTAGGATAAAGATTAGGAATAAGATTAGGAATAAGGATTAGGAATAAGGATTAGGAATAAGGATTAGGAATAAGGGCTAATAACAATGGTTAAGAGTAAGTGTTAAGTGCGTGTTTATGTACTTGGGTATGTATACGCGTTGAAACGTTAAAGGTAGATTATGTATAAAGTTAGCAATATGTTTAGAGGCGATTTTTCAAAGACAATTATTTAGGTAAAGTCGAGATTTATTTTAATAACTATCGTCGATTAGGGTGCCTTCTGGTGGTTTTATAGTTTTATTTCTCAAACAAAATTAAAATCAGTAACAATAGCAATAGCAATAGCAAAACCAAAATCAGAATCAGAATCAAAATCAGAATCAGAATCAGAACCAAAGTCTGAGTCAATAGCAATAGTAATAGCAAAGTATAATGGGAAAAAAAGTCAAAAAAAAAAATAGTACCTTGGCTATTAATCACAAAAGCAAATATATACCAGTTTACAAATAAATTGTATCAACTTGGTCACTTACATAAACAACCACCTGCTCTTTGTGATACATTGATTAAGGTGGATGAATAAAAACAACCACATTAAAGCTGCCAAATTTTAAACATAAACAGCATTACATAAGTTGATATTTAGCAGTCAACTCCATCCATTTTAATCACAGTACCTCTCGTTATCCACGACTAGCAATGCCTTGATTGCTGACATACAGCTATTAATTGGCTATAATATTCACCATTGGGATTGCTTACTTGTATTTGTTACAGGCAATCCTTGAAAAGCAGAAAAGGATAAGCTAATTTTAACCTTACTAATTACATATCCTCCGTCTTTCCTAGCACCTTTTTGAAAACAGTTTTAAAATTGTCAAAGTTAATTAAACTCTACAAGAGTGAGTTAATTTAGTTTGTGCTTAAACCAAATTAATCAAATTAATTTGGTTGTTTTTGTTTTATAAATAGATCAAGTCCACTTTATCTTTTTTGAATTTAAAAAGGTAATTCTCACCAATTCTTTTGTTTACCAATGCTTTTTGCATTCTTAAATGAGCGTTGTATTACGAATAAATTAAAACGTAGATTAACAGGATTCTTTATAGTCTATATATGGCAGTATTGCTTAAATTGCCCAAAATGTTATTATTTACCTTCTTGTATTCCTAGTTCCTCTTGATCAAAATTTTCTTTCAGAATAAAACTACTGAAATGCTACGCTTTAATATAACCTTTTTAATAATTTTAATTAGTCCCAATTAGTGCTTATACATTTGAACCTGGATCTCATTTATTTATTCTATGTCCTTTATTTACTTATTATTTATTCATATCTCATTAATGTTATATTTGCATTTATATTTCGTTGATATCTATGTTTATATCCAACTTCTGACTATTTTAGTTTATTATTTGATTTGATTACTAATATCGCTACATCACTTTATCAGCCAAAGTAATGGACTATAAAAAAGAGCAACGGGCTACTTTTTCAAAAAAAAAATAAAAAATGATTGGCTAAGTTTGTAGATACTCGGTGCTCCCTATGTCACTAAACCAAAGAGCACCGACAATACAAATTTATCGTTTTCTTTTATTTCATGCTTCTTCTCGTAAGCCTGGTTATGTACGCAATTAATTTATTAATTCATTTTCTTTAGCAATTTATATAATAATATAACCAACTTTATGTTATTGATTAAGCGATTGAATATGCGGGTCAGTTCTAGTAAAGCTAACGCTCTTACCTCACTGGGTGAATTCTTGGGGACGATATTAATTGCCTAGGAAAGAGCTCCACCTCCCCCCCTTATATTAAAAATAATGTTACAAAGGTAATTACAAATTCAATAAATCAAGTTACAAGTAATGTATCAGCTATGAATCCCTTCATAAAATTTGGCACATAGGATAAGTCAACAAGTAACCAAAGCTCATTAGCGGCTTGGTTGGTCTATTTTAACATCCTACATCACTATCCCAACCTTTGAGTTCAGTTGGATTTTGCAGCAAATTTACTAGATAGCCAAGCAACCCTTTTCAGAAAAACAAGAGCTTTATCTTTGAGCTACGCGAAAACCCGGCAAATCGATTAGCCCATTGCTGATTCTGAATTTTGCAAAATATGTAAATCAAGTCAAATATTTTCGGAGCTCTTACAACAGAAATTAACAATAGTCTTTAATTGGTTTAACATGCATATTATTGATTAACGGCATTGTAGGGTCAATCGAACACCGATAGCATATTGCTTTTAGAACAATATTTGTTTCTCTGCTGATGTTATCATCCAACTTTATGAGTAGAATGGCGCACTTGTTTATAAAATGTCATAGTATTAAGACCCAAAGATACAAATCCAATCAGCTTTATGCAACCATACTATCTTAAATCCTCAATGTTCGGCTTGTCTAGTGCTTGCTGATAGCATCAAAAAAGTTGGGGAGGGGGGGGGGTGACGCAAGAGTCGGTGGATCTCTTGGGATTAAAGCGATACTAGTATACAAAAACAAGATGTTTAGTCATTGTTATTTCATACTACCTCCAACGCTTTCCTATCACTGTAAAGTAAAATCAATTCGGTTAATTAAGATATAAATCAAAGCAACCCTGTATTATGAAAGCAATAGAATTGCAGGCTATACGCTATACAACATAATCCGATTAAAGTATTTTTGAAAATGGCTATGCTTACCTCTTAAGAAAGCCGATTTTCAAGGTTTACATTATAAACTTGAGGGCGTATCGTTTGCTTTTGAACTAAAATATGTCCATTTACATTTCAATCAATATATATATGTCCTTTTACAGAAGTAGGCAGACCAATTGCTAGGCGTGTTAAAAATCCAATAAATAGGACTAAGCCGACTATTTAAACCACCGAGCTGTCCAAAAATCAGTTCACCTTTTACCAGTACTTTTTTTCTCCAACAAAAGACAAAAATGGAGCTTGTCTTGTACTTATCTTTGTCCTACACTTGAATTTTTTCAAATATTGATCAGCTCAAGGTTTTAAATTTTTAAAGTTGGTGTTGATGTTGATACGTAGTACCCTTGGCTTGGTTGCCTAGCACAAGTAGTCAGTACATAGTTTCCGCATTTTAATTAGATGTAGCTGGCTTGGACTAATGTAATAAAAGGCCTTCAGGTTTTTTTTTGTTTTTTTTTATTGAAATCCTTCAGGTTTATTTTGGTGTGCTGCATAGCTGTGTTGGTGAGTCGTAATATAGTCTGGGCACGAAAAGGGTAAGGTATCTTTCTCAAGGTATACAACTGTTAGTTACTATGTCGATTTAGAAAACCAGAATACCAGAGCTACTAGCTTAATTTCATCAACTTTACTAAGCAAAGCAAAAAAGAGTAAAAAACGGTTTATTGTGATATTTTTAGTTTTTAGTTTTGCGTACATTTATATCGTTCCCGGTTGTTACGTAGTAGTATCATTCGATTTTATGGCTTAGCCAATACAAAATATACGGTATTGTGATTCCAATCGAGCAAACCAAACAAACAAAAAACTTACTGAGCGAAATCGCTCGTTTAGCTTGGTTATTTTTTTGCTGTTGATATACAACGCTTTGTATTATTTTTTTTTGGTCTAGCCTTACTGTTATGTATTTCAGACGCTTAGAATATTAAACCGTGTAGTTGATATTTGAAATAATAAATAGGTAATACTAACTTAAAATCCATTTTAGGAAATATAATGAGGTTTGAAGTTTGGTTTTAGTAATCTGTGTTTAACCAGTATAATTGATACATCAACTTAATAGCTTTAAAGATCAATTAAACCCAAATGGATAAAGGGCAGAGAGACAAATAAATATTTTATCATGATCCCTTTCTTCAAAAGCTGGGTTAAGGATTACACTAAATAAATAAAATCTTGGTAAAAGTTCTTTGAAAAATTCCAAAAGTAAACAGTTGATTCGTAAATTCATTGGTTGTATCGAAAATTACAGCTAAATTTCGATATTAAAAACTATCAATGAATTAAGCTCAGTGGATTAGACAAAAAAGAAAAAAAAGTAGTGGATTCGATTCAACCTGTTTTAGACCAGTCAATGTGTGCCAATAAATCAACTCACTTGGCGTTATTAAAACCAAAGTGTGTTAATTTCCGTATTTAAAGCACGAGGTTGTGAATCTAAACAACCTCAAAAGATTTTGAAAACGTTGATTATTCTCAAATAATGCTAATTGTGGGTGATTTTAAATAGTGGTAAAATCAAAACAAAAATTTCCATGCTGTTTTACATAATACAAACGGCACTTTATCATATTAATACTTGGCCGTGTTAAAGGTTGGTAATATTAGAACAACAACAATAGTGAATAATTGAATCAATTTAATCGATTGAGTGACCAAAGGCGTTTCGAGAGTCATTCTCAACTAACGATTATAGCTTCAAATAAGGTGTTGCAAATATGTCCACCCAAAGATATGGATGCGTTGTACACTGAACAAAAACAAACAAGGGAGCGAAAGAAACAATACCAGCAAAGTTGGTCTAACCTTTGCAACTTGAGACAGGTTTTTAACATTAGCTGATGAAACTATGATGATAATATAAATGGTTGCTGAACATTGAAAAATCCCCAACTTTAATGAATGACTTTTTTTATTTTCACACAACTGTTTTACTTGATGGTTTAGGTTTTATCTATTTTTATATTTTAGCTAAGCTAGGCGAGACTAGGCCAAATTAAATCGATTTAGTCCAGTTTGGGTTAAATCGAAGAAATCTGTAAGTGTAAAGTAATAAACCCAATTATAACCAACAATAAAATTATTCATGTAGCTAGTCTTGTTTGGGTCTTCAAAGTCACATTCTCAAAATAAAAAACCAAAAAACCAAAAAGCTAAACAAGGATGAATATAAATAAAAAAACGTGTTAGCCAATATATAATAGTTTTAGTTAATGATTTACACGACTGGTATGGTCATGTATTTGAATAGCAGTGCTGGGTGCTATTAAAAAAAGTGTTCAAATGACCGTAGCTTAAAGCCAATAATATGAGTGAGAGTCAGAGTGAGAGTCAGAGCGTGTGTATATGTTGCGTTTAGTATCTAGTTTGCGACAAATTTTACCTCGTATTTTGTGATTTATATTTCACATTCTTGTGCTTTGTTTTATTTTAATGACCCTTATTGTATTGGAACATATTTTATCAATTTTTTGGCGTCAAATCGCATACTTTTTTTTAAAAAAAAACGTTTACATATACTTGGTAATAAAAACATATACGCTTCTAGTGATAAAGTGAAAATTGTAATTGCAACAAGGATAAACAGCATAGTACGCATTACTTTTCATCACTAAAAGTAGCATCAGTTCAAATATATACATTTACTTATTGCAAGTGTTCAAATACTTTTTCCGTGATATTCATGTTGATGGAAATCGAATTGGAATTGTAACAAGCTAATTAAACCAAAAAAAACCAAAATTAGCTAATGTTCTTAATATTTCTCAACATATATTTTCCTATTGACACTTTAGCCAAACCAAACATGCTTGGGTTTCAGCTAGGATGATTTTCAATAGGTTTCTTTTTTTTTTTTGACTCGGGTTCCAAGTTTTGTTTTAGAATACTCGATGACTCGTTAGTTAGCTTTGTATTATCCATAAACCATCCTTTAAATAACCAATATCGAAGGCATTATTACATAAAAGTGTGAACCGCTTTTAAGGAGGTTGATTTTGGCATTCCATTATGTAAATTGCTTGATAAGCTGTTTGTTTAGGAAAGCAAATTTGTCATTTTAAACATTTTCACTGAACAGAGCTATAAAATAAAATGATATCAATTGAGTAAAGAAGGTCAAGTTAAACTAATGCCATTGTATCAGCTATCAACATGTTCAAAAAGCTTAATCCGCAATTGCACACGCAGTGTTTATGTAACGATCGATATTCAGCTTGAAGCCAAGTTCCACCAACTAAGGTGAAAAAAAAAAACCAATTTTTTTACTTTTAATCTTTAATTTACAACTGAATACTTTTTCCTATAAGAAAAAATAACTGATTGCTTTTTTTTTACTGAGCTAAATCGATGGCTATTAAGCTTTAGAGGCTAGTTTCAGAACCGGTTATTAAACCCATGATCAGTATACTCTGACTTTATGTTGCTTAGTCAGACCTAACCTGAAATATTGTTAGATGAGCTGTAATTAATGGTACCATGTGATATGATGTCTACTCTGGCTTGTAAGTATTGGATATCCAACACATCTTTAAGTACATTAGCTGTAAATAAAAGCATATAGAGCATGGCTTTACTTTTACTGTTGGCTAAGCTACCTTGGAAAAGTAATTTCTATGCTTTTGTTTTGTTTTGTTCTGTTTGTATTTAAACTTGGAGGAACTCGTTGTTTTTATCGAATTATTTGCCACTACTGTTCCCTAAATAGGTATTACTAGGACGTACAAGTAATCGGGCATTGAGTGGCAGTTCGACATTATATAAAATGACATTAATAAATTGTTGACAGGATAAATCAAACCCCAACGCGAATATTACGCCGACATAAAGAATCAAGTGACGTCATAAAAATCCAACATTATCGTAATGCGAATATTTTTTTTATTGAAATCTGTTAATACGAGTGATGATAAATGTGAAAAGTTATGAACGTTACTATAGTAAAATCGTATATGTTTAATTAAAGTTATTCCTCCTTTGAAGCTAAGGGGTGTGTTGGTCGAAATATCATTTTATCATTGCTAAGTTCTTCACATGGCTCAAAAACAAATCACTGACATAATGCGAATATATTTTTTGTACTTTCGCGATTATACAAAAACATTCGAATTGTTGTTTATAACACAAAAATCAGAATAAACTTGCTTGTGCTTTGACTTTTAACAGAAAGAGGAATAATATCTGATCACAGACTCCAGCATGCAATATTACAGATTATGGATTATGTATTACCTGTCATTGAATACTGGATGAGTTTGCAATTACGTTTTTTTCTATATAAAAAAGTAAAGCGATCTAAAATAAGTACCAATAATAATAATAAAATTCTACAGCATGCCCTCACAATAAAAAAAGGAGAGTTAGAGCAGGTAGTTTGATGGCGGAATTACCAAGGCGACACAAGTCTACGCTTTTTGAGAAATGAAACAAACTCATGTTTCTTTGTTGAAGAAAAGTGAATGGGCTAAACGGATTTGTTTCAAAAATCTTGCACTATGAAACTTTAAAATCAGTTTTGTTAAAGTTACTTATTTGTATATACACAATAGTTTATTCAAAATGGTTTAATGGGCAATGTCGTATTCAAGTTAAAGATGTTTACATTTGATGTAACTGTATGTGTTTAAAAGTTGTGTCATCAACATAGTTTGGCCATTTGGACGCAGCGATCCAATTTGGCATGTTTGATCTTTAGAACTAACAATAAGCAGAAACACAGCGAGTAATTATGCGTATTGATATTGGTACAACGATCTGTTAGTTGTGCAACAAATGTGTGGCAGACACATAATATTGCTGTTACACCGAAACAATAGTCGTGACAAATGACCAAAATCGACTGCAGTTTTCAAAATAGTGGCAGTTTTTGTTTTCAATAGCACAAGCTGTGTTTAGTTTGTTGCTATCGTTGTTAAGACTAATTGGTTGTACCATTTAAATCATGTTACTATTGGTCATCGAAAATATTCGCACCAAATTAAAAGTTAAACGTTAAGTATTGGTAAATCAAACGCCAAGTGATAACACCAGATGTACAATACGCCGTAATGGAGTTACCCTTGTTGACATGTTTGTTGGTTAGCTCAACCCAGCTATTGATTGTTATGAGGCAATGTTATTTAAGTAAATATAAAAAAAACACTACAAGCTGACGTGACGAGAGATAATTTACTAACAGTTGTCACTAAGTATCTTGAAGCTCTTTGCCATTTCAGTTTACTAGATATAAACTATGAGAGTGGCGGTTTGTAGGAATCTTGCAAAGCTTGTTTGGTTATACTAGATATGATATGCCGAATCTGTGTAAATTTAACATTGGATAATGTGCATATTAAAATCAACATTGTCCTGCCGAACAATGCTTTATAATTCACCAAGTCATATAGTACAATAAAGCAATTTCTACTACCTGAACACATATATTATGTAAAGTTTTCTACATGAGCTTAGATTGATAGCAACACTAAAGTGATATTATAACATTGGCACTATATTGTAACAATATATTTCTAAATTTGATTTGAATAGCTGTTTCGGCTTGTATGTGATTTAAAACTAATTGATAGCTTTTTTTTGATGTAGAGCTGAAAAAAAAGGTGAGCTGTGCTTTGAAACTAGGCTGGTGAGCTAGAATGGGGGAAGCGTTTTTTTTTTTATAAACAGGTTGCAAAAAGTTATTTATAAATGCTATTTGTATATGTAATGCTCAGGATTAGCACTGGTGCGCAGACAGCAAATTTGGCAAGTTCAAAAAGTTTGAGATGGCATCTTACCGAGAGTAAACAGTGTAATTAATACAATGATTTATGTAATATTATAAATCGTATAGTCGTTTTTATTAATAGTGCAAGCAAAAAATACAACTAACAAATTAACGTGTGCTGATTTGTAAAAAGTAAACAAATCAAAGGTTAATAAAGAAAGTTAAATTAAAATTGTATTAAAAGTTCAGTTAAAAAATGACAAAATGTGAAATAAAAAAAGCAAGTAGAAAAATCGAAGGAGTCAGCAACTAAAGATAAATCGAAGAACCAATATGAACTAGCAGTTATCTCTGTAGTGAGAAACAATAAGACATCATTGTAAATAAACATATTGGATTTCGGAGATGTGTGTTCTATACTACATTTAGCGCCATGACAAATCGTCCAGCTAATTTACTTAATTGAAAATCAAAACAACAATTATTAATTAAAAAAGCTGTGTTGGCCAATAACTACACAGATTGACAAACTTGTATTTAGATGAAGAAAAGAATGATTAGTAATGAATAGTGTAAGACTGTTAAATAGAAAATATAGGCAGATTTAAAGAAATGGTGTTGGCCAATTGCTGCAAAACAGTTTTATTGTACAGAGATAGTCGATGATTTAGCAACAAGATCATGCTTCAATATATTACAAAGGAATTAAAAAATATGAATTGCAAAGGGATGTGCAGTTGGATCTAGCAAAAGAACACCAACTAGTTAGTCTATGCAGTTAATGTGACAAATGTAGTTCAGATGTGTCCGAAACAGTTATAAGAAAGGTGTTAGGTGCGAAAGCGGTATAAGATATTTTTATTGAGTCCTATTAGCATAACGCAAAGAGATGTAATGTGTTAAAGGGGAAGGGGGGGGGGGGGGG
>LUVW01000009.1:153683-198927 GCA_001661515.1 Capniomyces stellatus | reverse complement strand
GGGGGGGGGGGGGGGATAGCAAAATCAAAGTAGCGACTGACAGAAAAGAGAAAAAAAAAATGATGATTTGGTAGGTGGATTTGGGAGATCCAGCGTGGTCAGAGGGACCTGGAGTGCCAATACACGAGATTTCGCCGATTGAGAGATCGTTGGCAGAGTTCAGTAAGTATAAATAACCAAACCGCTATAGTATAGGCTTTTTATAGTTAAATGTCAACTTAATTTATTGGCCTAGTGAGTAAAATGTAATGGTATTGATGATGTGTTGGTAAATAGACAAGATGATAAATTACTTGGGCAATGATAAAATATCAGCGGAAATGAATTTTAGTTCGTATCCTTTGATAAGGATGGTGGGACCTATGTTTGGAAGCAAGACAATGATCCAATCATGTTTCTTTTTGTCGGTAAGCGATTTGGTGAAGGATAAAAGAGGAATGGGGTTGACTTTTTTTTATTTTTTAAATGAAAAGCTTGGTAACAAGAGCAACAGATGGGGGATATGGTAAAAGGAGAGGAAAAAAAGAAAAATAAAGAAAAAATAGGGTTGAGCTAAGTCTAGGTGGATTGGTTGAAATGATTTGAAATAGGAGGAGTATTCTAAAGGGTACAAGTTGGAACCAGCAATGCAGTTGGCGGAGCAATTAAGGAGAATCCGTACAGTTCCAGTAAGATTTACGAGGACCACTTTAACTTTTAGATTAAATTAGTTCCTAGGATGTTTTAAACTAAGAGTGGGAAAGAGAGGGAAAGAGAGAGAGAGATTTTGTGTTTTGTTTTTTTTTTATAAAGGCGAGCTATTAGGATTATAGATGGATATGAATAGACATATAAATATACAAGTGATGTATAAATGAACTGTAGGAAATAAATGTTAGTGACAGAAGAATCCAGATATACTCAGAGAGGACCAAGTCGGTTCAGGAGCAGAATCTTCAACTTAGTGTAAGATATTTGGATTAAAACATATGATTGAATGGATCTGGAATAGTAAAAGCAAAGATAAAATTAAAATTAAAAGTAAAAGTAAAATTAAAGATAAAAAATGGGGAAAATGTGAAATAGAGCGAGAAAATAGAATTGCAAAAGCAGATTGAGGTTGTGGAGGATGATTTGAACGAGTACCAAAAGTCATGGGCAGACGAAAAGGCAATACTAGAGGAGGAGATTGGGGTGTGGCAAAAGAAGAGCGAGGAGTTGGGAATGGAGGCAGAGAGATTGAAAGAAATGATGAAGTTGGAAAAGGGAGAGTTTGAGTATAAAGTGAACCAGAGCGAGTCAAAGAACATAAAGCTGAGCAATGAGAATGACAGGCTGAAGATCCAAAAGATAGAGGGAGACAGGAAGCTAGAGGAGGCAGCGATGGCAGTGACAGAGTTGAGCGAGACAAGGGGGGCAGTTTCGAGTAAGCACAAGGAGCTGCTGAAGCTGTACAGACTGGCGGAGGAAAGAATAGTTAATCTGGAAAAGAGTTTGGAGATGGCGGCAGATGAGAATGAGGAGAACAAGCACAAGGCGATTGAGACAAGGGAGGAGAATAGGGTATTGAGGGCAAGACTTGAGGAGACAAAGAACCTGAAGGTGGCAATAGCAAACTCGCAGGAGCAGATTTTGGACTTGACAGACAACCTGCAGTACAACGACAAAAAGTGGCAAGCAGAGCTGATGGCGGCAAAGAGCGAGAACGCAGATCTGGAGCAGCAAAGAAAGGCAGACGCGGGCGAAATAGGCAAACTCAAGTCGGCTGTTGACCAGATGCGGCAGGAATTGGTGGAGGGCGAGAAAAAGTACACAAAGTTGTTGAAGAGCAAGAAGGAAGTCGAGAACGAAAAGAGCAGGCTTGAGGAGGAAGAGTTGAGTGTAAGGAAGGAAAACAGCAGTGAGGCAAAGGTGCTGAAGGAGCAGTGGAGCCGGGACATCCAGCATTACGAGAGACAAATTAACTTGCTTAAAACTTCATTGGACAGGTCAATGGAGCGCGAATTGGAGTTGAGCAACCACAACGATAAACTTTTGGTTCGGCTTGACTTGGAGAAACAGAACAGACACAATCTGCTTATTAGATCTCAAGGCGGATTTCCAGCTACTGAGGGCGGACTGGAAGTGACGAATGCCATTGGTCGGAGTGCCAGCATGCGCGAACCAACAGCCCGCAACAACAACAGCAGCAGCAGAGCTAACCCAACCCACGCATTTTCAGACACCGACAAATTTACGAACACTGCACTGGCGATGAGCAGGCAGAGGAAGGAAAGGAGTCTGGAAAACGTAGCAGACTCTGGCTTTGTTTCGCCTAGAGCAAGAACTGGTGACAGGAACAGACGGGATTCCGTGTTTGTTGATGTTCCTTCACCGTCACCGTCACCCTCACCACTGTCGATTCTTAATTCCAGTCTTCGGAATAAAAGAGGTATCCATGGAGTTGATAAGAATCAGTTTAGCGAGGCTGAGAGGTATGGGGATGGCGAGATGAGCGAAGTATCGCCAATTGGCTATTCGAGGCCAGCCAAAAAGGCAAGGTTTGAGGCAGGAAGTGCTGGTAATGGTGTTGGCAATGGTGAGCTAGGTCATCACGTGATTTTAAATCCAAAATCAACACCCAAACTGCCGGCTGCCAGATCTGCGAGGAACAACAGGGGTCGAGTGAGACAACCAAACCTCGAAGACATGCCGATACCGATACCGATACCGATACCGATTCCAAGTTCCAAGTTCGTTACGAAACCGGGAGGACAAGCACTGAGTTTTTCCAATATCAAGGGTGTGAGTAGGCGTGGGGTGGCAAAGACCAAGTCTATAGTAAGTGGGGAGTCAGACTCGAATGTAGAAAATGGTGGGGATAATTTGGGCAAAGGAGCTGTTGGAAAGAGAGGTGGGAAGGGAGTAGCGGCGACAAGAAGGGGTAAGTCTGGTGTGAGAGGGGAATTAGCAGTCAGTAACAGCGAGAATAACGAGTCGTCAGCAACAGACATGAGTATTTCAAGAAGAATGTCAAGAAGGGCACGAGGTAATGGAAATGAGGGTATGAATGGGGTTGGAGTAACGAGTTATTTGGAATCACCGCCACCAAACTTGAAGACAAAGGCAAAATCAAAGCCAAAGTCAAGAGCAAATCCAACGTCAAAAACAAATCCAAAAACAAATCCAAATCCAAATCCAAATCCAAATCCAAATCCAAATCCAAAAACAAAGGTTGTGGGGAGTGAGGAAGGAGAAAAGGTAGGGTTGGAAGTTGGTATTCCAGAATTACAAAGCAACAGTCCAGCACCAGCTCCAGCACCAGCTCCAACAACAACAACTAGAAGAGGTGGTAGTGGTGGTGGTGAACATGAGATTGTGAGGCCAAGTGTGATGAAGAGAAAGGTCAAGTTGAACCGGGCGAAACGGGCGTTGGGACTGGGAAGGTTGAATATTGGTGGTGGTGGTAGTGATGGTGGTGGTGGGAATGTTGAAAGTGAAGCTGAAACTTTGTCTGTTTCCAATAATATCGGTGGTCGTGGTGGTGGGGGTGGAGCGACAAAATCGGCGTTTACTTTACCACCATTAAAGATATCATTCAATTGATTTTAAATAATTTAATTTTTATACTTTTCTAAACACATACTTTCTTATTTTTATATTTATATATTATATTATATATTATTTGGTTTATTTATATATTATTTGGTTTTATATATATATGTTTTATTTTTTTTTTGGTTATTTTTAGTAATTCAACTCGCACTTAAGTAAAATAAATAAATAAATAAATAAATAAATAAAAAAATAAATAAATAAATAAATAAATAAATAAAAAAAAAGTAAAATTCGACAAAGTTGATTTATGAAAGATGGAAACTGGCTTGTCCTTCATCAAGAGCCTGTTCCCACCTCATTTTCAAGACATCAAATGACGAGTAGTTTGGCAATTTGATGTAGTTTGCACAAGTCATTACACTGGGCAAGTAATCGTCAGCTGAAGAAGGCTGTAAAGACGAGGAACCAGCGTGTCTATTACCAGCAAGAGCACTATTTGCACTATTTACACTGTTGTTGTTGTTGTGGTGGTGATGTCGTAAAACTATGGTTAGTGGTGGGTTCAATGCACCAAAACCAAGGTAATTGGTGGACACTGATGGTTCAGCACTACTAGGACTAGAACTGGAGTTGGTACTTGAACCAGAATGAGTGTTTGAGCAGGAAGTTGTGACTTTGGTCATTGAAAGAGTAGGTAGAGTTGATGAGCCAGTAACAAACCTCAAAAACTTTCTTTTACCCTGTAAATCAAGCGACTCAACCCACTCCAAAAAGTAAATTACTGGCAACGACTCCATCGTGTACCCATGATCAGCCCGCACATACCTTGCCAAACTCGCACGCTCCCAAATCCCACACTCACGCAAACCCGAACTCCCAAAAACGTGGACCAACTCGCTCAAAGTATACATCCTCAGAACATCAACTGACTTGGCAACACTCTCAAACCCAACCTTAAAACTTTCCACCGCAACACTTGCACCCTCGCGCACATACTCTGCTAGAACTAGCGGGACGTACCGCTGGATGTTCTCAACCGTCACTGGAATGTTGGACCCATTTTCAACCAACTCATACCCACTGTGCCCAGGCAACGTAAAGTCCAGGGCCAAACTGTCGACCAATTGCTTCAACTCACCCAGCTCTTTCTCAACAACCAAATTTGTTTCCGCGCACTTGGCACTGGATAACTGATGGTACAGATCCAGCTTGGTTGTAACCATTGCATATAGCCTTTCAACAGACGCAGCAAACTGTGGATCAATAGACTTTGCAACATCAAGCATCTCCTCAATATCCCTGCCCTCGTCGCCTTGACTTGCAAGCACGTGTGGGTTGCTGGACAGCTGCGGGGGTTCTTGGTGTAACAGCAGGTTGAAGAAATGAAGGTGTAGGGGCAGGTCGATGGGCCTGTCGTCAACAATGGCCTTGGCGACAAACTTGCCCAAGTACTCAAACAGCTCCTTGTACTTGTTGACGTGGCATAGGTACTGGAAATTGGACATTTGGCGTTTGGATATAGGCCTTGGGAACAGACCGTTTCCAAAGTCAACAAAAGCGTTGTTGTCGGCAGAATCAGAATCAGAATCAGAATCAGAAACAGAATCAGAAACAGAAACAGAGTCTATATTGACCCAAAGCGCGTGCTTTTTGCGGGTAAAATCAATACACACACTCGAGTAGAACTCCAGGGTTGGACCCAGGCCAGTCCCCACCTCGTCCTGGTACTCAATATCAAGAACCACATTCAGGTTGGAGAATTTATCCATTGCTATTTTGCCAGACTCAAACATCGACTTTCGGCTTATCATAATCTTCTGTCGCTTGATTCTTGTTATTGGCAGAATCGCTGACATGTCGTAACTCTTGCTTCCTACCTTGATTGCGCTGCGGTTCATGGAAATACTACTGTTGAATGGCGAAAACATGGCTGGGTTTGGTGAATTTGAACCATTGCTGTTCAGTCCTAGCCCATACCCCAGCCCTAGTCCATACCCAGCACCGAAATTGTTGGTATTTGTATTTGTATTGGTATTGGTATTGGTATTGGTATTGGTATTGGCATTGGTATTGGTATTGGTATTGGTATTTGTATTTGTATTTGTATTGGCTGAACCATTGCTAGTGGACGTAGCAGAGTTGGTTATGTACTGCCATCTGCTAAACACACGGCTGATGGGCAGCAGGGTAGACTTCATAAACAACATTCTTTGTTCAAAGGGGAACAGGAACGGGCAGTGGTACACCAGGTTGTACGTCCATTCTGGCAGGGCTTTTGCGCCAACCAGTAAGGGGTCATCGAGTAGTTTCTGCAGCTTCAAGCTCACCCTCTTGTTTATAAACAAAGACTCATCCTCGCTGCTACCCAGAACCTGATCCACCAATTCGGTTGACTTGAACATCAGCTCGTTGGTTGCCATCAGAACAGCCAGAACTTGCTTGAAGTTGTCGGCTGTCTGTACCAAAAAGTCCGAGATCTTCACGCTCCATTTTGCCTCGGTGTTTGCCAGCATCTGAGAACTATTGTTCATTCCGTAGCCACCTGTTGCCAATGCTGATGCATACGACCCGCTTGTCTCTGCCTGCTTGCTTGCTGGACTTGGCCGCTTTTCTCCAAACACCAGCCTGAACTTTAGGTTGTATATTGTGGTCCAGGGCGCAAACTCGGTTTCTGCACTAGAATCGTGCGACTGGGCTTTCAGTATCGCGTGGTATATCGACTCTTTCATATCAAGTAATTCAGGTTCTTTGGCTTCATCCTGACTGCATAAGTACACATCAATCCTCCAGTTTTCCCTCTGCCCATCTTTACCCCCCATTTCCTCGCTGCTTTCCCTATCTTTGGCTTTATCACTGCTGGTTTTGCTGCACAGTCTCTTTTCCAACTTTTCCAACTTTTCCAACTCTTTATGTAGCTCCAATTCCTCTAATTCTTTCAATTCCTCCAACTCTAACTCTGGCTCTGATCCCAATTCCAATTCCAATTCCGATTCCGATTCCAACTCTTCCAACTCTGATTCCAATTCTGATTCTAAATCCGAGTTAGAGTTAGAGTTAGAGTTAGAGTTAGAGTTGGAATTGGAATTGGAATTGGAATTGGAATTGGAATTGGAACTAGACTTGTCTTTGGTATGGACTGTAGTACTAGTAGGATTAATATCCCTGTGTCTGTTTTGACTACTGGATCCACACTCTGGAGTTGTAGTGTTTTGCATTGGTTCAAGGTCAGGAATTTGAATTCCTGCTGCAACAGCCAACTGTCTCAACAAGTCATGATGGGTTTTCAACACTCGGTTATCTTTAGTGTTTTCTGGCTCTGTACTATTATTATTATCACTTTTACTATCTCCAATGCTTTTACTGTCATTATCATCATTATCATCTATACTATTATCAATACTTTTACTGGTGGTATTAACACTATTAACACTATTGACACTATTGACACTATTGACACTATTAACTGATGGTTTGGTCATAGCCATTGCTATAGCCACTTTAGGTCGAATGTACATGGCAATAGTGTTGACAGGTGCAATAGCCGATACTGAAAGAACCATTGGCTTTAAAAACGACTCGGTCACTCTCTTGTTTTCCATCTCCTGCCCATCCTTCATTATCGATACCCGGATAGTCATCTGTTTTGCCAGCATTGCCTCAGCTGGCCTCACCAAGTCCGATTTTGTTTTTGGCGTTTGTTTGCTTTCCAGATTTTCTTTTGACTCTAAAGTTTCAAACAGCAGTCCCA
Organism: Capniomyces stellatus; assembly: GCA_001661515.1. NCBI lineage: Eukaryota > Fungi > Kickxellomycota > Harpellomycetes > Harpellales > Legeriomycetaceae > Capniomyces > Capniomyces stellatus. The sequence goes on along the minus strand of LUVW01000009.1, from coordinate 191,663 downwards.
ATAACTTCTCCACCTCCTTTTTACTTGCCTTGTCTAATCTGCCTCCTTTCCCTTGCCTGCTTCCCAGTACTGCATCCATTATTATCCCTCTGCTTATTTTGTACATTTCAGTTTTCAGTATAATATGTCTGCTTATTTCTGCCAACAATTCCAACCACCCACTAAACTCAAACTCGTGCCCAGTAATTCCTTCTTTCCCACAAACTGCCTCCAGAAACTCTTTCAACCCTTTTACAACCCGACTTTTCATCTCTAACTCTGTCTCTTTATCTATACCTTTGTCATCCTTCTGCTCCTGGCTTTTCTTTTCTGATTTTCCTTTGCCAACCAATTCTTGCCACGCTAGTCTAGACTTATTTGCTGATTCAAGTAACTGACCTGTTATTGTCCCAACACTTGGCTTGTTTCTTGTCTCCATTTCCATTCCTGAATCTGAATCTGAATCTGAATCTGACTCTGACCCTGTTCTTGTTTTTGACCTTGATTTTGATTTTGTTATTCCTTTGGTATTCTTGTGGTTTCTCCAGTACTTTTCCACCAACATTCCCGATGTTTTTATCACCCACATCTTTGCCTCTTCAACTTTCTGTCTTTCATCATCAGATAGCACTAGCTGGCTGCCTCCTATTCCCATCATACTTTCCATCAACTCGACTCCGCTCTCAACATTGAATTCTTTATCATCTTTACTTTCCATCTGTTTCAGTTTGTTTCTACTTTTCTTTTCAGTCAGTCTACCCAGTACCAAAACTGCTCCTTGTCTCTCATACATTTCCTCCTCCTCCTTACTTGCTATCTGCAGATATTTGTATCCCAGAAGCAATCCCGCAAGCTGTACCTTCAAGTCTCCGTACTGGCCCTGCGTAATCAACCACGGCGCAAACACTTTCAGCTCCAAAGTCTGTTTCGTCTCTGTGCTCATCTCCACTCCGTTCTTTTCACTCCTAGCTCTGCTCCGCTCAATCCCCCCTCGCTTCAATAGCCATACCCCTATCAGTACGCTCTCCATCGACCGGTCCCAAAACACTCCACTTCCTTCGCTTTTGATAATCCCTATTCCAAGCGGTATCAACATCCTACATACGATCTCCTCAACCATTTCGTTTTCTCTCACAATCTGCATTCTGATTTTCTCGCCTTTACTCCCACCTGTACTGTTACTCTGGCTAATCTCTTTACCCTCATTCCTCACTATACAATCCAAACTCGGAAGAATCCCCAGTAACAGTCCTATCGCCTCCCAATCCTCGTCAATCCTACTGCTATACTTGACCGTATTTCCTGTTTCTGTTTTTTTTTCTTTTTCTTTTTCTTTTTCTTTTCCTGTTTCTTTTTCTTTTACATCTGTTGCTTTTGCTTTTACATCTGTTGCTATTCCACCATCCCTTCCAAGCACCAAACTCAACCCTTCAAACACTCCCAAATCCACCATCATACCCGCCAAGTTTGCCGATTTCGCCGCTATAAACCCTGCCACTCTCATTTGCAAAGTCCAATACCTGCCTCCATACTCTTCTTTGATTTTTCTTACAATAAACTCTATAAACTCGCATTTACAGCCTACTACGTTGCTCGTATAGTCCAGCAAACACTCCAGGTCCTCCTCCGCCTTTGCACTATTAATCGCCCGCTCCAAACACTGCCACCCCAAATCAACCACTCGCACATCCGCCATGTTCAATACCTGCAGCAAAAGTGGAAACGCCATCTTCACCCTTTCCAGCCCCTCCTTGCCCTCCTCACTTTCACCCCCAATCTCCTGCCTTGCCCCTATACAGTTGTACACCAGCTGCATCGCCGTTCTTTGGCTGCTTGCTGTAAAAAAGTCTATATACTGCAGCCCCGACATTATCCCCCCTGCCTTACTAACAAACTCTCCGTAATCTCTGCTTACCACCTCCAACGTTGTTTGTGCCTGGTCCGCTACATCAATATCCTGCATTTGCTGCAAATGCTCACTCAGGATGTTTGCCAGCCCCTGTCGCACCAAGTACCCCGTAATGCTCGGCTGTGCCTCTATCATGTTTGCTATCCCCCGAAGCCCCAACAAAGTCTCCTCCATCTCCATCGAACTCCTCACTATTATCATCAGCTCCTCTGCTATCTCCACCACAATCTCTATCGAGCCCAACAAACTCTCCTCTGTCGACATTGACAACATCTCGTTTATCTCAACTAGCCCAACCATCCGCTCCTCTACCGACATGCTACTCTGAATCTTTGTCAGTGCTCTTCGGAACTCTGTCCTATATCCCCTCCCAAATATCTCCCCAAATCCCCCCTCAAACCTTTTCAAATGGCTTTGCTTATCACTTTCCTCACTCTCTCTTTCTTTTCTCTCTCTATTCTCCATAGATTTACCCCCCCTAATTACACTCTCCTCCTCCTCCTCCTCTTCCTCTTCCTCTTCCTCTTCCTCCTCATTTTCCCCTTCCTCATCATAGTACTCTGCTTCCCTAAATCGCTCTTCCATTTCATCCCTCATTTCTGCATCCTCCTCATCTCCCTCCTCAGCTCCTCTCATCACAAGCTCATCCTCAAGCTCTTCAAATTCCTCGGCCAATTCTTTCTTCTTCTTGCCTCCTCTTCTACTATTACCCTCCATCCCCTTCTTTTCCATGTTCATTCCTAATTCCAACTTTATGTTCAAACTTAACTCTAAAGCCTTGTCAAATTTTAAACCCTCAACTACCTTACTTCCCTCTAATCTCTGCAAATTCGTTTCTGTTTGTTCTTTTGTTTTACCAAGCACCGCCTCTTTGTTCTTATTTTGACTTTCCCTACCCTTGCCCCTATTTCCCGTCGTTTTCTTTCTTGTTTCTAGTATATCTCTTTCTTCTTTCCCTTTGCTCTCCTCTGCCCCAATTCTCTTTGTTTTTTTGTCCTTGCTTTTGCCCTTATCTGCGCTTTTGCTTGTACTCGCACCTGTGCTTTTGTTTTGTGTTTTGCTTTTGTTGTTTCTTTGACTGACTTTGCGCCGTTTCTTTGCTGGCTCTTGCGTCTTCTCCTGCTCGTTAGATGCGACAAACTCTATTTTCTCCCACTGTCCTTTTTGCTCTGCTTGCTCTCTATCTCTTTTCCTACCCACCGCTTTTGTAGTCTTTATCTCCTTGTTTGTTCCGGCCCCGCTTTTATTTGTCTTTCTGCCTCCCCTTTCTTCAAACTTCTTGATTCCCTTTGAAGTATCCAGCGTTACCTATTCTTCTTGTCTTTTCCACTTCCTTACTATCGAGGTTTTTTTCCTCTCCTCTTCTTTTCCTATCCTTTTCTATATACACCAGTATGTTTACTATATTCGTATTTATATTGCAGTATTTGTTGTTTTCTCTTTTGGCTCACTTTTACTCGCACTTTTAAACAAGCTTTCCCCTTATTGATGTTTGTCTTCCTTTCAAATTGCCAAAGTAAAACTATTGCGTCTCTTTTACTATATTTCCAACTCTCTTAATCTATTTTGTAATTTTAGCTTTTCTGTGCCTGATTCTGCTTAGCCTAACCTGAATTTTTTTTTTTTAGTTCGTTTCTTTAACTTTGGTCTTTTTCTCTATCTTGACACATATACAGTTTTTACAACCACAACTTGCGTTTTGTATTTACTTGCACCATTGTCCTTATTCCAACTTTTTATTTTATTTTTTTACTTTTCCTTTTTTTTCCCAATTTGTTTCGTCACTAAATTTGACCACAAACTTTCCTCTCTTTAATGAGTCCATGTGTCAATCTCCCCAACATAGAAAAAGTACGAACCCCATTTGGTCCTTTCACTTCTCTTTCATTTCCTTCTCATTGCCTTTAAGCAATTTTTTATCCACTCAATCGCCTTTCTTTCCGCTTTTTCTATGCAGTTTTGTTTTTGTTTTACTTTATCCTTGTTACACAAGCATTCTGTGTTAATTCATCTCAAACTTTAGTTTTCTCTTTCAAGCTAACCTTACTTTTACCACGCCCAGTTCCTGAACAAAGTGGTTATTATCTACGATTATAATATACTCACTAGGGTTTTCTTCCTGGTCTTTAATTTATCTTCCCCTGTTTTTCCAAAACCTCACCCAATCCCCCTTCTTAACTGAGGGATTTACTAAACATCTCCCTCATATAACAATTACTTCCTCATTTGCCATTGTTTCTGCGTAATTTGCAAATTTGTATCACTTCTACATCCCAACTAATAATCCAATTCTCGCAGATTCCTTCAGATTCTCAAGAATCTCGTTAGCCAGAAAACAATCCAATTACAAATCACGCCCTTTTTCGCACATTTTCGGCCACTATCGGACACTTTTTTATGCATCTTTCTTGTAATAACCACCTGTGGTGATTTTTCACTGAATAAAGCGCCTGTGCATGACTTTGTTATGTGCATATAACCCCACTTTAGATGGTTTTTACTTTACAACACCGTGTCATCTTCTTTCCAGTATAACCGCCAATGCTGTTGATAACTACCAAACTCACCTCTTAATTGTAACTATCACATTGCGTATGTTATAGCGTTTAATTCGTATATCTACTACAAAACACTCGTCAATTCCTAGCACTACTTATTTAACTTTTATGCAATTCCTCAACCAATATCTACCCGACGAACTCCAAGACTTCCGATTTGCCTCAGTACGCAAATAATACATTTCAGTGATTTTTTTACGCCATACTTTGTTCATTTCCTTTAACTGCAACTCGAAAAAGTGGGTTTTCACATCATTGCTTCTCTCTCCCTCCCTCCCTCTCGCTATCAATTCTAGAACATTAGTGCAGCACCATAATCTAGTTTAGGCATTCTTCAGATATAAACACAAATCACTCGCTTCTCTTCCAGCCCACCCGTCATTTATATTTGATCCAAGTTGCCAATCAGTTGTATTTCACGATTAACATTCTTGAAGATCTAGCCTGGCTTTCAAAACCCACATTCTTTCAATCATTGTTTTTATATTCAAGGTTTTTTATTTTTTTTATTTAAAAATATATTCAAGGTCTTTTAACAATGCTAATTCGCCTTGAATTGTACGCGAATTTGTTAGGAACTCTTTATTACTGATTCTATTACCATCTTTCATCTATTTATTAGATGCAAAAAGTATTCAGCTTATTTATCCATCATACGTTTTACATAGTGTCATTACCTAAATAAATAAGCTACCCAAACTTTTATCTACACGCCTTCCCCCTCCCCCCCTCACTCTCCAAAATACAACATACTAGTTTTTTTTAATTTATTTTTTCAAGGCAACTGAAAACACTAGACACATGATAAGCATCACAATGTTTCGACATCTTTTTTTACTTTACAGGGCCACCTTGCATCTATTATTTTTTGCTTTTACAAATAGTTACAAATTCGTTTAATTTATTTTTAGCTCGCAAAATTTGGCAGGAATGAGTTTTTTTCAATGCAAAAAAGAAAGTACAATGGTAGCAATAACACACTACAGTGTTTTTAAACAATTACTGTATATAACAAGCCAATACACAGCAAATAGTCTACTATATCGTACTCTGGCTTGATTTAAATAAGCAGCGACTTTTGGCTTGGCAAGTGCCATGCTACCAGAACTATAGTAAGAATAATTTATTGTCAGGTTAGTCTAATTTTTCAACATTTTATCCGGCTTGATGGTCTAGTGGTATGATTCTCGCTTTGGGTGCGAGAGGCCCCGGGTTCAATCCCCGGTCAAGCCCATTTTTTGCTGATTTATTCATTTTATTTTAGGTTAAAGTACGTTTTTGCCAGTTGCGTTGTATAGGCATAAATCAGAGCACAAATATCAGGCTAAATACAATTCTCCCAATAGGAAATTTTAGTCTGAGCTATATGTAATTCGAAATAAAATCAACCAAGTCGGCTCTCTCTACACTGTATCTTTTTGTCTGCTGCAATTTAATCAAGCTGAGGAGGCGCGATTGCGATAACAGAGTTGCAGTTTGGACACAAGTGCACTCTATCCAAGCACACAGGCGAGCATAGTGGTACCCAGAATAAAGGCCAGCATATCAAACATGTTATAGCTGTACAAATACCAGCCTGAAAACCTAATTGGACAAATCAAACGAGGGTTCGGTGTTGGTAATCACTATAGTAATAGATTTAAATCAAATATTGCTAGTAAGCTTTAATAGCAAAGCTTCAAAGTCTAGCTACTATATTACCTGCTTTTAGCTTTACCACTGTGACAACCTCCATGCGACATGTTGGGCAAATCACCAGCACCGGCTCATTTGTGTTTGCATTAGCGAAATCAATTGTTGGTGTTTGATATGGTGTTCCATGAAGAGCGCCTGGATGAACACTAACAGTGGTTCTCACATTTGCTGTGTAAGGAGGTGGACTATCATTGGTAATGTTATGACTAGAACTTGCCGTGCGAGCATTGGCGTGGTTTGTAGAGGCGCCACTCTCGTGACTTGCTCCTCTTTTTTGTATCAATCCATTTTCTTGGTCCCCTAATTCCTCACATTCAATGCTTTGACCTGGTATGCTAGTCCCATCTACTATTGTACCCAAACATAAGTCCGGGCTTGGCTCTTTTCTACCATCAGATGGCTCATCAATGTTACAATCCAATCGTATTTTAGTATTGACAGCCATTCCGCCGCTCTTGTTCTTTTCCGCCAGGCGTTCGCCTTCAAAATCTACATTACTCAATCCCAAGCCTTCTACGTTGACATGAGCCTCAGTGTTTTCTTCAATTCTACCTCCAGAGCTGCTTTCAAAACCACTCTTGTTTTGAGTATCAGAGTTAACTTCACCGTACATAATGATTGAACTAAATTTGCTTGGAATTCCTGTACTGTTTGTGTATCTATCGTTTTTGCTTTTAGCCTCAGTGCTCCCAGTTCTCCCAGTGCTTGTCGTTTTGTCGTTCTCCAAGCTGTTGTCATCTTTAGATACTTTGCTGTTATTCGTATCATCATACAACGAAAGGTCGCGGGGTCCTTCTATATAATCGATATTCTCAACCGGCTTTGGAATCTTCTTGCTGCTTTTCCGCTTGCTATTTTTCTTTTTTTGGGTTGCTACATTTGTGTTGCTACTGCCACTGATGGTATTTGATGCTCTGCTACCAGTACGCTGCTTATAGTCAATTGCCATTTTCTATGTTTCCCCCCTTCGTTAGCCAATAGGCGACCCTGTATCTATATCTGTTACTGTTATTCCTGTAAATATATACTTGAGTATAAAGTTTAAATGCCCTAATATTGCGTTTCCAAGGAATTTAAGATTGTCTCCAATACAGAGTTTGTCAATGTAATATAACCGAGAACACCCTATTTAGCAACTATGTTACAAAATACTCTGAAATATTCCGTTAGTACAATAAAAAAAGGAAAAGAGTTGGACTTTGAAAATCCGAGTAATGTTTTTTTTTTCTTTCTAGGAGTTTTGGTGGTTAGCGATTGAGATGAAAGGCAAAAAAAACATCCAAAATTTGCTCTGCTACTGCTCTGACTCGACCGAGTAACCACAGTATTACTACATATTGAAAGTTTGTTTCTGATATGTGTTTGATTTAAATCAATGTTTCGAGCTGCTAATCAATTAAGCCTAGACCAGAACTCTGGTTTGACTCGGCCTTAGTTGCTGAATTTTATTGGATATTAATTGATTTTCTTGGATATAATATCAACAAAAGTATGTTGGATGCAAATTTATTTTATTTTTCGCACTTATAAACAGCTAGGCAAAGAGAGAATTTTACAAGTTGTATCAGTTTTTTATTATGAGCCAGCTCGTCCACCATAGACTTGTACACACTTGGTCCATTGCTAATCACTGTTTCATCTTGAGTATTGGCATAAATTAAGTCAACATCAACCAAAAGTTATCTCCACATTAAAATACATGTAGAACCTTTCTTGGCCACTGAGAATGTAGCTTAAATAATAAAATAATAAAGAGACTCTAAAAGGCTGATCGACAAAGCAAAGGTTGAAATGATATAATATGAATAGGCAGAGCCCAAACTGGTTTGTTGATGGGCTATAGAGCAGTTCAAAACATTTCGAGATAAAGACAGAAATTCAGTATTTTTGAAAACATTACCAACATGCCACCATGATAATTAGCAAAAAAAGCTTGGCTCTAGCAGGTTAAGCTTGTTATAGTTGGCATTGGTAGCTTGGATTGAGCGAATTTGTGTTATATAGCGTCTTGTGTTTGTTTGGTTGCTTTTATTAAGACTTGTCCTTATGTAAAATCTCGAGGATTTAACTCGCACATGATCAATTAACAGGTCAAGTTTTATATTATTTTTCGGTTTTGACTTGTGCGATGCTGCCCTTTCTCAAAGTTGGCTCTAGCATGGGTAGTAGAAGCCATTATAGTCCATGTAAGTTTACTGGTCCAAGACACACAAAGCACTCGATTAATAGCGCCATAAACCGTCAAAAGATGTAATGTATACACAGAGTCAAGTAACCCAGGATCCAGGTACTACATGGTATAAAGATGGCGAGTCTAGCTTTGTCGCTTGATTATAAACTAATGGGCTGTTAGCTGTACTTGGTAGTTTTGAGTATAATTTCATTATTATTGAGTTTTTTTGGGCTATGGTTTTGGTAGCAGGCGTTGAATCTGTCTTGTAACAAGCACGGTTCTGATTTGATTATAACGTAAATAAGCATCATTTATTTTGGCTAAGCTATTTGAGAAAAATAAACAAGCACTACAATAGACGAATAAAACAAGTAAACAATTGCAAGAACTGAAACAATAAGAAAAATCAGAATTATGTCACAAAACAAAACAATAGGAAAAGGTCGGATTCAAAAGCGCAAAAAGGCGGGAAAATCGAGTCTAGTATTAAAGTAGGCAAAAATGCAATAGCAAAATGTGCGCTTTTCGTAGACTTGGCTGAATAGCGAGATAAAGACAATATTAATTTTTGTTATTTAAAACGCAAAACATATTCGTTATTATAGTTTCTCGAGTAAAATAATAACAAGTAGTAAAAGTTTGAATAGGACTTTCAAAAGTAAAAGTAGAATCCGAGCAGTGTAAAAATAAACAACCTCGAAAAGGTTAGTAATACAGCAACAGCAACAGAAACAACAATAGAAACGAGAACAGTAGCAATAAAACAAACGCAATGGATTTGACACTAGCGGACGGGCACGGAATGTCAGACAATTCAGAGGGACGAGCAGCAGATTTGCTGTTTTCTAATTTTAACCAAGATTATGGATGCTTTGCTATTGGAACAGAGAACGGGATTCGCATCTACAATAGCGATCCGTATAAAGAAAAAATGCGTAGAGGTAATTTATCAAGATAATTAAAAGCACACACGAATACTTATAGTTTAAGTGTCGGTAGTTTTAGATAAGACTCGTTTTAGAGGATTAAGATAAAAAAAATAAATGTATAGAGAGAGGGGAGGAAGGTGTTTGAAGCTAAATTTAATTTAAAAGAAACAGTAAAAAGAAAACATTGAAACAGGAAAAAAAAAACGGTAACAAATATTTTTTTTCTGTGCTATTTGAATAAGTAGAGTTTGAAAATGGAGGAATTGGGCAAGTGACAATGCTATACCGGTCAAACTTTTTGGCGCTTGTTGGGGGAGGGAGGAACCCGCAGTTCCCACCAAACAAAGTGATGTTGTGGGATGACTCTACAAGACAGATTATCTCGGAGCTAGAATTTCGATCAGATGTTAGAAAAGTGATGTTGCGGCGGGATTTGATAGTTGTTTTACTGCGTTCAAAGGCGATTGTGTGTTCGTTGGAGCCACAGCCACAAAAGCTCCACGCTTTTGAAACGTACGACAATATCAAAGGGATTGGGGCGCTTAGTTGCGAATCAGACAATGGTGTTTTGGTGTTTCCTGGCCGCCAAAAGGGACATATACAGGTTGTGGAGCTCGGTTCGTACTCTGGGTCAGACAGCAATTTGATGAAGGCGGCTGTAAATAACGAAAGAGTTACAGTTGATGCCGAGGGTTCCAGTAACCAGAGGCAGTTGACCAACGATGCGTTACGTCCTGCAAACATCAACATTATTGTTGCTCACACAACAGCCCTAAGTGCATTGGCCATTAGTTCAGACGGAACCAAAATAGCTAGTGCAAGCGAAAAAGGAACACTGATACGTGTGTTCAGTGCGGTTGGTGGGGTGCTGTTATACGAACTACGTCGTGGGGTGGACAGAGCAAATATATATAGGTATGTTGAGTTAATTGAGATTGCGTTATTCATTTTTATTATGTTTTTGTTTGTTTTCATGTTTAAATCGTTTAGCTAACTCGAGTTATAATAACAACGGGTATTTGGTTTTTGTATGGTTCTTTCGCGGAACAGTTTGGCTTTCAGTCCAGACTCCAAACGCCTGTGTGTTTCCTCTGACAAAGGTACAATCCACGTTTTTAACCTGGACGCAGAAAGCAATCCTGAAGGTAGCATCACTGCCACTTCAGAGCAGAACAGCAGAGGCAATAGACAGTCAAGGTAAATGCAATGGTGCACTACATTAAATTTAATCGATTATACACCTAGAATCGATCTATATTCCCACTTTTTTGGGTTGACTTTTATTTGTTGCTGCTATTTGTATTTGTTGTCCTTAATCACGCTCGTTATTTCATCCAATGTTTTTCTTCTAATTTATTTGCGCTACCAAAAATATGTATTTTAGCTTGAGTTTTATTAAGGGGCTCCTACCAAAATACTTTTCATCTGAATGGTCTTTTGCGCATTTCCGCATTCAAAACGAAGTTCGTTGCATTTGCGGATTCAACCAAACTGGTGACAGCATTATTGGTAATTCTACTCTTATTTTGCTATTGCAACCCAACATCTGTTTATTAACTGGATAGCATGCCTGGTTTATTCTTGCTTTAACTGGTTTTAACTGGTTCGATCTGATCTGATTTGACATGATTTGACTTGACACTTGATTTACTTACTTACTATTCCTATTATTATTCTGATCTGGGATATGTTGATATAGTCGTCTGTGCTAACGGTATATGCGAGAAGTACAATGTTGGATACGTGAAGGGCCAGTGCACCCGCGAATGGTCGCGTAGATTTATTTGAAGTCTCATTTCCACATCAACTTTTTAATTTTAATCTAAATAAACTAAATGTATTCCATACTTACTCTTTATAGTTATTTTGTTGATTAATACAATTAAATAATCGATTAAACGTGAGCGTCAAACTCGTATACAATATACAAATATGTTTCTTTATTTGAAACTACTGTGTCGTTTTATCACAGTCCTTCTGTGCTTTGCACTTGTAGCTTACCTCGACTTGCGTCAAGATTAAGCCAGTGTCTACCCTGTTGATTCCGTTTGTTCCGTAGGTATACCAATATTTTTATGGAATAAATAGCTCGATTTAATTTGCTACAAGATGCTTTGTATCTCATTAAATAAAAATCAAAAACAGAAATATCATAAAACAGATTCCAAATCTCGTCAATATTTCCAAGTTTGATTTTGAAACAATTAATTGATTGATTTCATTTCTTTTAAAGCCTGAAATCCCAATACCAAATCAACCCACATTTGGGGTATTTATAACTTTAACTATTAAACCCTACTTAACCTCCCCCCCCTACTCTACTCTCCTTGAGCAAAACTTTACTAGCATTCAGTTTTATAGTCAAAAATATACACCTTGTTCTCAATTCTTAATATAAATGCTCAAACGTTTTGTTTTTTATTAATATTTATCCCTTTTACTTTTACTTTTTGCAAGAAAACGGTTTAAAGCGAAAAACATATCAAGCTGAAGAGCATTCTCCAGGATGGAGTTCATGAGCGATGTGGTTGGAGGTGAAGATGCATTGAAGGCATCTCTGTTTGAAATAGTTGCACAGCATAAGCTGAATGATGTGCTAGAACCTGCGATTCGACACTTTACTTCGGTAACTTGAACATTTCCCCGTTATTATTACCTTTTTGCTTATTTCCTATAAATTTCTTGTCAATTATGTGTAATAAAAAGCGTTGCAGGAACAAATTATTCGGTTGAATTCAACAACCCAATCAACACTTTTACTTACGCTTGATAGCTTTACTAATGCCGTTTGAATGTGCTATTTCTTAGGTGTATGCACACAGATACCCTAGGTACCTGATAAGAATTCTGAACCGCCACGAGGAATGGTTTGCAGCAATAATGTTTTTTGTGGAAAAACATTATTTTTCAGTCAACGGCGGATCTTTTTCTGAACACTTTTTTGGAATTAAACGCGAACGAGTTAAATCCATAAATGGCTCCAAAAACCTCACCAATCTAAACATCATTTCTTCAGCTTTTCTACAGGTTTCGATTGCGCTTTATTAGCTAGACATATTTACGTGTTTTTTTTTTGATACAGTGATGCTAAATACTGGCATACAGTACATAAAACCCTGCATTATGTATAATGAGGATCAGTGCGGTCATTATAGCAATTAATTGGCTTTGTTTTTCTTTGTCTTTTATAATTAGGTTGCTATTCCGTGGGCTCAAAAACGAGCAGACCAATTGTACGAAAACTTGGGGGGTAGTGTGGCATCTAGGATGTTTGCTAGGCCCTCGGCAGATTCTGATCAGCCGCTAACAAACTCAGAAAAGCTTATTGTAAGAGTTTTACTTCAATCCATCGTTTCTTTTTTTTATTTATCTTTTCTTTTTAGAAAGGAGACTCTGTGTTGAAGTGACATACTCTAAATTATCGTATACTTTGTTACTATAGGAATCCCTGAAAAACTTGTTTTTAAAGTACTACCCAGCAGCCGTTTTTGTGTCAAACATAACAAAGTTTATGTATTATGTACTATACATGTTTAACAAAACAGAATATTCCTCGTTCACTCTTCAGCTTTTGGGGTTGCGGTATCGGCGAATGTCCGCTGCAGATTACGTAAGCTTAATATCTATAATATACACATGCGCATACGCATAGCACTATTTGGTTCTGTAACATGGCAGCTTAATCTGGCAGTAAATTTATTTGATATTGATTTTGACTTTTCGGGTTCTTTGTAAAAATAAAAACAAAAACAAAAATTAAAACCTCCAATGACTATGGTCTTAGAGGGCGGTTGAGCAAAAGACAATGAGCTCAAGCTACTCGCAGCTGTTGGCAGAAAACAACGGATCTTGGGCCCAGTTTATCCGAAGTGCTGTATTTGCTTCGATCGGAAAAGCCTTTGATGGTTTGAAACTGCTACTTCCAATGTCTATTTTCTTTTACAAGTTTTTGGATTGGTGGTACAAGTCCGATTTCTACAAATCGTCTCGTCAAAACAACATCCCACCACCACCAAAAGTAAATCTAGTAAGTGTATTTATTTAATTGCCATTCTAGAAATAAAATGGGTGGAAATATAAAAATTTTGAACCACCTAAACATATACTACAGTCCAACTCAACCTGAAATGGGCTTGCATACACGCCTTCTTACAACTCGTACACCATACCATTCCTTGTTTTAACACACACAAAAATGTTTTTTCTTATTTGATTTCAGCCTCACCCTGATGGAATTGAGCTGCCAGCCGACACCACAGTTTGTCCAATCTGCTTGAAGAAAAGAACTAACGTTGCTACTATTCCGTCCGGCTACGTTTTTTGTTACCCCTGCATACACAGTTATGTTGGTGAAAACGCAAGGTGTCCTATTACTTTAAAACCCGCATCTGTAAACCAGATTGTCAAAATGTACTCTGTTAATAGTTAATCTACCCACCATACATACTTATATTCCTCTCAATATAATGATAAAGAAGGAAAACAAAAAGAAAACAAAAAGTGGCTTTCCTATTACAACCTTTTACTTGGTTTGTTTGCTACACCTTTACTTATTTCAAATTTTGTCTTTCTCTGCTAATAAAATATTGATACACCCAGTGCAATTTTAGTTACTATTTTTTTTTTTTTGGTTGATTGTGGAATATGGACACCTGTATTTCTGATATTTAGCCTAATGCGACCCGTTTACTCTGTAGTCCACGGCCCACCAACGTCGTATTATCTGACACTGGTATCAACATTTCACTATTTTTATCTTGTCTGTGTACATGACATTCTCTATTTATCAAGCCTATATACACTCCAACTTTGAGCAAGTGGGAGTGCTATAATGTAGGTTTGGTTCGGTTAGTCCCGTCTGTGGTATAGTATGGCTCTGTAAACACCGGTATCCCCTATATATATTCTTGTGGCACAATTAACTGATTTCGTTCCCATAGTCATTTCTTATTTTCATCCGCATTTCCGTTATAAAATATCAATTACTTTGTAAAAGTAACAATCAGTCCAATGTTCGTCAATTGGTTTGGGAAATAAATCTGATTCAATTTTCTCATGGATTTTGCCTAGTAGTTTTGTGGAATGTTAATTTGTCGACAAATAGACTGCACCAGAATTTATTTATTTTTATTGACATTGAAATGCAATTTTTAACTTCAGCGTTAAAAAAACATATTTATACCTCCGTTGCTTTAAAGCCATCCATCTATTTTTATTTGTTTACGCCAATTAAATCTGTATTTGGCCAGACTGATGTTGGTAAGAAAGGTTAATGAACAACTCCTTAGTTTTTAAAAGAAATACCTTACAATCAATCTCAATTTATAACAATGTATCACTGTTTATACAAACCGAAAATGAATATTGGTATGGAAGATTCACATCAGTGATATTGTCAGTTGAGCAACATATCACATCTAATCACGTTTAAATACACAATCTGACAGATCCAGCTTCTTACTCATTAATTGCATTTAGGAAGTAATAAAACAAAAAATTTACTAAGCAGTGTATAAATCATGCTTTTGTGCTAGCCAAATAGCTTCCGCGACTTGGATGTTTGCTATTTTCTCACAAGTATATGGTTAGGACAAAACATTGCCGCTCACTGTCGTCTATCACTTGAGCTGTCTCAATATTGCAAAGTTTAAAGTCCATGAAGTCAAATGGATTTACACTAAGCCAAATTCAAACTCCATTTGTGTGCTGTTTATACTTGGGAATACTTTTACTGACCACGACTATTCAACGTGTTTGAAACACAGTATTGTTGACTTTTCAAATTGATTTCTAAAGTAAACACGTAAAAGAGTAAAATGAAATGAGTAAGGAAATAAAGCAAAAGCAAGAAACAGGAAACAGGAAACAAAAACTAAAAATCAAAAATCAAAATCATCAGTATAAATACTCTTTGGTAAACCCAGAACCAAAAAAAGTTTAATAACATGCTTTATACAATCAATTAGCCAGAAAGTTAACCGAGCCAATTAATTATAGACACAGAGTTAATTATAAACATATCATAATAAAAAATATTGTAACCACGACATAGCAGTTTATTGTAAAACTAAATTAAATTATTGAGGAAACTATGGACGCCAACGTAAAATCGAAGGACGAAAACGCGGTAGAAACTATGGCTGCAGGGGTTCCCTATGCCGAAGCACAGAATAACTATACACCAACCAGGTTTTGGGGACAGATCAAAGCTCCATATCCTACAAACAAGTGGTGGATGAACTTGGTGTTGGAAACTGGGGATCAGCCTATATACACATATCCATACATCACCAAAGCTACACAGCAGGGTATCTCGTTCTGGTACCCAGAAGCGTCCCCATCAGATGTATCTGTAACCATGAGTACATTAAGCGAGTGGTCGGTAACATCCAGAGAATCAATAGCGTCTAGGCAGGTTCTGAGATTTGATGACCTCAGCGTCACTTATGAGTGGTCTTCGTTTACACCTGGCCGCAGCTTCAATGTCCCTTTTGTCAAAGGAAACCCATTCTTTTCCATCAAGTTTAATCAGGCCACACCGGTTCTCTCGTATGGAGGAGGAAGGATAGTAAATTCAGTGCGAAACGAGTCAAACACATGCACAGTATTCGATATTGATAATGGAAAGAGGTGGGCCGCTTTTACTACCACGCCATTCACGTTTAGAACATCTCAATCAGGAGAAGTTGTTGGAGAGGGTGCGTACTCTGGGTACGTTCGGTTTGCTTACTTTCCGGACAATTCCAGATACGACAGCCATTATAAAATGCTTGAAAGTGCTTATAAAGCTGTTCCTACAGGAGCAACAGTAAACTATGCTGAAGGAGCCATGAGGTTCAGCTTTCAGACATCAGATACAACCCAGCGTGAAGAATTGCTGATGCTGGCTTTGCCTCACCATATGGACATTCTCTCTGAAGTAACAAAAATAACGGATCTTCAAGTTTACAGAACTCTAAAAGGCACAATGACGCCCGTAGTAGGGTCAACATGGACATTGAAGGACCCAAACTTGAACATGATCCAGTTTAGACATACCAAGGCCGTGCCCGAAAGCAGCAAAGAGGAAATAATTGAGTGTTTAAATAATGAGCATATAGTTGATGCACCAAACAGCCAAGACCCTTCTGTTTACTTTAGAGGGAAATCGCTAGCAAGACTGGCCAGGATAGCTCTTATTGCCGACGAGGTTGGCAGCTACAACATTAGAGACAGTGCTATTAGCAATATGAAGCCATCAGTTGAGCTGTGGCTAAGCTCTTCTATATCAAATCCAATCAAATACGACACCACATGGGGTGGTCTTTGCACTACTCAAAGCCTGGCGGATAACGGTGCGGATTTTGGAAACGCTAGATACAACGACCATCACTACCACTACGGATACCACGTTTATGCAGCAGCAGTAATCGGCAAGTTGGCTTCAGACAGAGACCAATGGCTTGGTCAATGGAAAAACAACGTATACGCGCTAATAAACGACTATGTAAATGTAGACCCGTACAACTATGCGTTTACAAAGTACAGAAACATGGATTTATACGATGGTCATTCATGGGCTAGTGGGCTATTTATGTTTGGACTGAATAGAAACCAGGAGTCGACATCTGAAGCAGTAAACGCCTACTACGGAGCATACCTATTTGCCCTTGCTGTTGGCGATTCTGTGAAAGCTAATACGTACAACATTCTCCTTACGAGTGAAATCCGATCTTCGCAATTTTACTGGCAAACAAAACTAAATGGCATTTATCCAAACGTATTTGCTAAAAATTATATTGTCGGAATATTATGGGAAACCAGCGCCCAGTATACAACATGGTTTGGAAACAACGCAGAGTATATATATGGAATCCAGATGTTGCCATTTACCCCCATCACGTTTGCCCTGCTGGATCCAAACTGGCTAAGAGAAGCATGGCCAACGATTAGGGAAAGAACAGTAGGAAGCGGAAGACAAATGTCTGATGAGTGGAAGGAACTTATTCTAATGGCTGGTGCAATTGTTGATAAAGACAATACCAGCTCTGCTATCAGGGCCATTGCCTATCATGACAATGGAAGCTCTAGGAGTAACGCCTTGTGGTGGTTGTCACTTTGTTAGCCTGCTTGAATGTCGTTTGGGTTAATAATAGGAATAGCAGCATATCTTGACTAAACCGACGACAGCCATGTTAATTGCGCAATTTAGTAGCACGCTTACACCTACATCTACACCTACGCCTAAATATATTCATATATACGTTATGCTTTAGATGATTTATCCAAATAAAGTGCTTACATATTTATTTATTACAACAGTTTGTGCCTGTTAGTGAATCACTCGACTCGCCATCAAGCAATGGTATTGAATAGGCAGATTCTACAAGACATAATCACTCCCACACACGCCCACAATTAAAACTGTAAATAGTAACAATGTGACGTATTTTTAACTATTCCCCGATATGGTTATATAACAAGCCGCCTTTGTGGATAAACACAGAAACAAAAAAATATGACTTGAAAGCGATTAATCAGATAGAAGAAAAAGACAGTAGTTATCCTCAGTTCCGAACCAAAGTTTATGTAACTATAGGTTCATTATAAGATACACTAAACGTTAAAGGGTAACCATTTGTGTTTTATAACGTATGCTGTGACTTGGTTGATTTATTGGCTGACCTAGCGTATCTAATTATCTTGCTCTAATTGTTCTTCTACACTTGTCTCTTGAACAAAGCTCCCTAATATTGATAACGCAACCCCAATCGTGGTATAAAAGTAGAGATAAATATCAATAACAGTAAAATATGGTGAAACAAAAACAAAGATAAGGTATAGTATAGTATAGTATAGTATAGTAAAGTCGATTTAAAAGTTTACAGTAATAACAGTAACGGTAGCAATGATACAATAAAGAGTTTAATAACGCTTGCACTATACCATCAAATTGTTCTAAACGCGCGGTTAATTTTATTCTAGAGAGGCCATACGTATCAATTAGATGTTTGAGCAAGTTTTTATTCCGAGTTGCTTTAACTTCTAGTTGAATACGTATACTTTCTAGCTGGAATTTAACGTATGGTATCTGTGCACCTAGTGGATGTCAACTTTATGTCTGCGTGAAAGAAAAGAAGCACATTGTAAAGTATATATGTATTGAACTTGTGCAAGTGCAAAGTTGTAGTATGCTAAACCTGTAGTGCAAGTATTAATATAAGCTAACAGGCACAATCAGCATAAACAAGTTTATTAAGTAGGCTTTATCGTTTGCACCCGTGAGTTTTGATATATTCGGTTATTGAATAATCGCTTTTTAAAAATACTATATCTCAGTTCAAAGTTAGACATTTATGTATAAAATAACCAAATAACATCTCGTACATATCTTTCTATACATACCAAATCGTCCCAAAAACCCTTGGTGAATTTAAAATGAGGCCAACACAGTGCTCGAGCATAGCATTTTCACTGTTACTATTAGTTACCAATGCGAAATCATTTAAGCAGCCATACTTATTCAGCCTGGTTGGACATGAAGCCTTCAACGCATTAAACTATATAGCTAATGCAAGTATACCAATAAGACAAACGAAAAGACAAAACGCCAACCAGAGGAGTGGAATGCTGTATTCCACAGCAGAGAACCCGTACAAACCAAGCAACTTATGGGGGTCAACAAAAGAACCATACCCAACCAACAAATGGTGGATGAATACTGTGCTGGATAACGGTGACAGGCCGATATCGCCTTATCCGTACGTATGCAAAACTATTAACTCGGGGTTGAGTTTTTGGTACCCTGGTCTATCTACCTCCCAAGTGACAATGTCCCTTGTTAGTCAGGACACGTGGACTGTTGGTGCTGTTGAGGGATTTTTGAGCAGATACCTGAAATCGTTTGACGATATGACAATGACGTATAGGTGGGACTCTAACTTGGGCCGCTCAGGCGGAATCGAGGTGCCCTTTGTAAAAGGCTCGCCCTACTTGAGTATAAAGTAAGACAACATGACTCCTCTGATTGAGTTTAGCAAGAGTACCTTTACCGTTTCAAATGAATATGACGGCGATAGCAACGTTATCAGCATGGATGATGGGTCTGCTTGGGCTATTTTCAATACTAGCCCAATAAACTTGGTCAAAACCAACAGCAGCCAGCTAGTCGGTCAAGAAAAGTTCACTGGGTTTCTACGATTTGTTTACTTTAAAAACAAGGATAATTTTGCATCCAAGTACGCCATTTACAGAAAAAGTTTCAGCACTGTTCACATTGGAGCATCTGTGGACTTTGCCGATCGATCATCTATTCACAAGTACGCAGTATTTGACAACATCAATCCCAACAACCTCATCATGCTTACTTTGCCACATCACAGCGATATAATCTCAGGGGTTACTAAAATAGCCGGCCTAGACAAGCTTCGGACATTAAAAAGCGAAATGGGCCCAGTTATGGGATCAACGAGGGTTTTAAAAGACCCCAATATAAACAAAATACAGTTCAGAAGCAAAAAACCAATTCCAGCCAGCAGTTACAAAGAAATACAAGAGAGTCTGAGTTACGAGGATATAAAAGACAACCCAAACAACCAGGATAACTCTGTTTACTTTAGAGGAAAGGCGATGGCAAGATTGGCTAGGATAGCACTAATCGCTGACGAGGTTGGAAACAGAGAGTTATCAAGCAGAATAATAGACGGATTGAAACTATCGCTTGAAAGGTGGCTTGGCTCCAACATTCCAAACGCGTTTAAATATGATGTAACATGGAGAGGGATAGTGACAACAAATAGCTTAGCAGATAGTAGCATGGATTTTGGTAGTGCCAGATACAACGATCACCACTTCCATTTTGGATATTTCATATACACTGCCGCTGTTATTGTCCACTTGGCGAACGATAACTCAAGATGGGTAAGCAAATGGGGACCTTATATAAAAATGATATCAAAGGACTATGCAAATTTAGACAGAAACAATCCCGACTTTACAAAAGTTAGAAACATGGACTTTTACGACGGACACTCGTGGGCATCCGGGCTATACGAGTTTGAGTTAAACAGAAATCTCGAGTCTACGTCCGAGTCAGTCAATGCGTACTATGGAGCGTACTTGTTTGCTCTGGTCACAGGTGACACCAGAGCAGCAGATTCTTTAAACACTATACTAAGCTGTGAGATAAGATCATCCCAGTTTTACTGGCGAATACGTCCAGGAGAGGCATACTCACTCGAATTCTCTAGTAATTACATTGTTGGGATATTGTGGGAAACAAGCAGCCAATACACTACCTGGTTTGGGGGCAATGCAGAATATATCTATGGGATACAGATGCTGCCGTTTACCCCGATTACATCGGTATTGCTGAGTAGCAGGTGGATCAAGTCCGCTTGGCCTACAATTAGATCCAGAACTATCGATAGTGGCAGAGAGATAGCCGACGAGTGGAAAGGGTTTATACTAATGGCTGGAACAATGTCAGACAAAGAATCGGTAATTTCACAGCTCAAAGCAATAAGTAAACATGACAATGGAAACTCGCGCACAAATGCACTCTGGTGGTTATCTATCAACTGAGATTAATTATATTCCGGTTTCTAAATTTGTTTGCTTACAATAGCTACACAAAATTGATATCTATATTCTTTCAACCTCTAAACTTGACTATATTTAATATTTAAACTATACTCTCTTTAACTTTCAAATAATATTATCCTTATAAATACCAAGATTTTTTTACAAAGTCAATGTTTTTCCATGTCAAAATTATTCTTGGCTCCGTTGCTACAGTACCAACAATAACGATCTAGCACAAAGTTAGGAAAAGCCATTACTTGGGCAGAAAGAACTTAATAATATGTCTATTGTGCAAAAACACTCACAATTAGGAACGTCCCTTCAAGCAATATCAAAGAAATATAATTGGATTAACATTCACACAAGCAACTTGGATACTATTGAGCTACAGTCTAGTAAACTTGGATGGATAAAAAAACAAGATATCCTAATCATCGTGTGACATTGAACCCGTTTTTATGATGTTTATTTATTTGATTATTTTTATTGAAATGATGCTTATTTGTTTTTTTTATTAAAGTAAGGAAATGAAGGTTCAGGAGGTTTATTGCTCCAGGAATATCACTAAATGTAGCCTTTCTACAGGTGGTGCAGACTCCGGTTATAACTGTATCAGTATTGAAAGCACAGCCAAGGTGCAAATTTGGATTTATGGGAACTCGAAATCTGGATGTTGTGGCACAAGTGAATTCTAGCTTCGGACTTTGCAGCCATTTAATTCATGTTGAACGATGCTGTTTTTCAGTTGTATTCCTAGCGTAAAGCAAAAATAATTAATATGATCTAAAACTACTACTTTGCCTAATTCAATGTATATGAATATAATATGCTTGTATCTGACTTAGCGAAGCTTTAAAAAAAACTGTTTGGTTGGAATATGATATGGCGTAGAAGAGGTGGGGGAATGGTGTAAATACATTTTAACTTTGATCGCCCTACTATGCTTTCCAGCGCGAGACTCACAACCAACATTATACTCCTTTTTTATAAGTAGTACAAGTAGGTGAAATGGGTTAGGGGATCAGGTTTATTGCTGGAAAATGTTATGCTACTCGCAGAATTTAAAAACACGTGTATTCCTGAATGTTCCAAAGAAAGCTAAATTAAAACTGTTAAAACAACACAACAATCTAACGACCACAACTATGTACAGGAATTTGTACAAAACTAGCGTACTTCGATTAGTAGCGAATCGCAGATACTAATAAAGGCTCTATACTTGTTAATCGCTGTGCTAAACCCAAGTTAAAAAGAGGGGTGGTGGGAGGTCGAATTTCTACTTTAAATTCGGGTTTGATGGCGCTACATTCATTTTTGAGTATGATCGTATTATGATAAAAAATAAATACCTTGAGCGGCTTGAATAGTAACAGTTGCCCAACTGGTACATTCCAAAAAAGAACTTATTCAAACTGGGTTAGCCTGGGAAACAAAGCCTGGTTATATTTCTATTATTGGTTCAGTGCATGCCTGAGTTAGCAAAACTATGTAACAGGTATATAAAATGCAAATATTCCTGATTTCTGATTATGGCTGGTGAAAATAAAAACTATTATGGAAAAATTGCACAAGCTGTATATATACTTTTATTGTCATTTCAACACTGGTGTATATTATGAGTGTGTGTGTGTGCAAGACTTGGAACTATATAAAAAACATACGTTTTGGAATAAGAATATACTTGTAGTGGGCAGAGACTAATCAAGTCAACTAGGTGAACGTGACCTGCTTGGTTTATTAGAACAAGCTTTGCCTTAAACGGTACAGATTATCAAAACATGCAGCTCTTGAAAAAAAAAGTCTAAAAAATTAACATAGAAACTCGTCAATATTGCCATTGCTATTTTAGTTAGTATTGTAAAATTGGATGTATGTATATTTTGATTTTTGTGTTATAATTAAAACCAAATAACACTGGAACAACATAGCCACTGCAATAAAGGTGAAAGGTGTATAAATAGACAAAGGTACGATGGATATGGTGCAATTCAAAGGTCAGCAGCATCGGTTTAAGTTTAAAGTCTAAGCCAGTGCCTAAAAAAATCAAGTCAAGTCAAGAAAAAGCAAAAAAATAAAATAAAGCAACAATTAAAGAAAAAAATAAACAAAAAAAGAAAAAAAAAGAATCAAAAAACCAAGAACAGATCGAAATGTATTCTATTGGTAGAACAAGTACCAAGAAAATGACAATTGTCATTTTCTTTTTAATCAGTAGCTTGTGCTCGGCTGGTGTTCCAGGAAACCGAGTAGAGCGTGTAGATGACAATGGTACTCAAGATAGTAGCAATGTTAATGCAATGGAGAATGGGTATCAGATGCCATTTGACCAAAAAGGTAATAATTACAAGCCTAGCACGCTATGGGGAAAGATAAGTAAGCCGTATCCAACAAACAAATGGTGGATGAATATGGTTATTGAGGACGGGAAAAATCCTATTGCACCACTACCTTATGTGGCTAGCGCGTATGAGGGTGGGATTAGCTTCTGGTTTCCTAAGCTGAATGTTATTGATGGGAATGATTTTTACGAGAAGAGGGGATACTGGAATGCAGGAACTGTACATGGATTTGAAAAAAGGCAGCTCTTGAGACATGATGATATGAGTATGATATTTCAGTGGATTTCTAGAGATGGTCCTAATAAACAAATGAGTGTGCCGTTTGTCAAGGGGTCGCCATACTTTAGTATAAAATACAAAAACAGTGTTCCAAACTTTGAGTATGTGGGTAGCGAAATCACGGCTATATATAGCAACAGCGACGATAAGAGCCACAAAGTAACATTGGAAAATGGAGATAGCTGGTTTATATTTTCAAAAAAAAGAATGCCAATCGAATTCCGCGGGTCAAACAATGTAAAGGCCAAGAGGGAGTATAACGGGTTTGTTAGATTCGTCTATGTACCAAAAGATGTTGATGAAAACGAAACATATGACCTGCTGAACGAACACGCAGATACTGTGCCTATTGCTACAAAAGTTGAAATCAAAGACAACACCATTGTTCATAGCTATGCCGTTGGAAAGGACGAAGATCCTTCAAAGCTTCTTTTATTGACATTGCCGCATCACCAAGACGTCCTGGAGAACCCCAGCTGGGCAACAGGTCTAGACTACTTTTACACATTAAAAGGCAAAATGATGCCGGTCAAGGGCAGCAAGTGGGTGATTAGGGATCCAAACCTGAATAGCATACAATTCCGATATACCACGCCATTTCCTAATGATAGCAAAATCATTGGGGAGATTATAGATGCTATTGATGAGGAAAATCTGAGCGCCAACCCCAACCAGTCTGACAATTCTGTGTACTTTGTTGGAAAGAAGTTGGCAAAGCTTGCAAGAATAGCTCTTATTGCGGACGAGATTGGTTATGACGAGGTGATCGGTGAAATTTTAGGCACGCTGAAAAAAGCATTGGGTGAATGGCTTAATTCGAGTGTTTCAAACAAGTTGGTATATGACACAACGTGGGGCGGAATATGCAGCTCTGACAGTTTGGCTAACAATGATGCAGATTTCGGAAATGCTAGATACAACGACCACCACATACACTATGGGTACTATCTATACACTGCTGCAGTGGTAGCAAAGTTGTCAGAAAATCCTGAGAAATGGCTTGGCGAAAACAAAGCAAGTCTAGATTTTATTGAGAAGGACTATTTGAACACAGACAACAAGGATCCAAACTTTACAACATTCAGAAACTTTGACTTTTATGATGGCCATTCATGGGCTGCTGGGCTTTACGAGTTTGGGTTGAACAGAAACCTTGAATCGACATCTGAATCTGTCAATGCGTACTATGGTGCCTACCTCCTTGCGTTAGTGCGCGGGGATAGCGAAAAAGCCATGATATATAACAACCTTTTGACCAGCGAGATTAGATCTGCGCAGTTTTACTGGCAGGCTAAACCTAATGATGGAATTTATTCGGAAAGCCTGTCCAAGAACTACATTGTTGGTATCTTGTGGGAAACTAGTGCACAATACACCACCTGGTTTGGAAACAACCCCGAGTACATTTATGGAATACAAATGCTGCCCTTCACCCCAATAACATTCTCTCTGCTAAACAGAGACTGGATCAAGAAGGCCTGGCCTACCATTAGATCCAGAACCATTTACTCTGGCAAAGCTATAACAGACGAATGGAAGGAGTTTATGCTTATGGCAGGTGCATTGGCTAACAAGAGATCTGTAAGCTCAAAGATCAAAAGTATTTCTAAGCATGATAATGGTAACTCGAGAACAAACGCACTTTGGTGGCTGGCTTTGTGCTAGTCGTAGCCTTTTCTTTTTTTACTTTTTTTTGGATTTTGGATTTTGGATTTTGCTTCTTTAAATTGTAGCATGATTAAAGTTGGAATGTATGTTTGCTAATTAATGTTTCACAGTCCAAAATAAAACATATAAAATACCATATTGAGCATAATATATTGAGCATGACATATTCGATATAACACATTGAACATAATATATTGAACAGGGCATATTGAATATTAAGCAAAGTTGGTATTAAGGCAATCTACTAGAATAAAAATGAACCTTCTTTTCTTGCCCTCTTGTTTTCTGAAAAGCACAAGGATATTACTGTAGGCTGAAATGTAAATTTAAAACGATCAGTACAAGGATGAAGGTAGTTCCTTTAACCTTAAAAAACAAGGTTGGGTTCAACAGTTGAAAAGAAATAGAGCCAGATAAAATATAGAATAAAATAAAATCGAAAATAATAAAGTGAGGGTAAACAAGGAAATTATTGAGCACTCTCGCTAACAGGGGCAGCTTCAGCTGAAATTGGGGCCTCTGGCTTTTTGTTATGCTTCTTCTTTTCTTTCTTTACGGAGACTTTGGCTGGTGGTGGAGGGTAGGCCTTGAGGGTTACCTCTCTAAACTCGTCAGTATCCAGTTCCTTTCTGATAGGATCCAAAATTTTGTTTAGAAGTTTAGCAACGCTGTTCTTGAAATCGCCAGGGTGGATCTTTTTATCGGCAAAATCCTGCTTTAGGGATTCAAAGTCGGTGTAAACTGAGTTTCCGCCATATTTTTCTGGCCTTTCAATAACAAATTCTTTGTTGGTATCTGATAGACTGAAAATAGGGAAGATAGCATACTCCATAAATGACAATATTCCGTTGTTCTCAACATTTCCCTCTTCACAGAAAGACTTTTTGAGCTTCTTTTCTACTGACTTGGCATCGTCTAAGATATCAATCTTGCTGTCAGGATCCGAAGCACTCATCTTGGATCCTTGAAGTCCTGGAACCATTGGGTTCATTAGATGTATTCGCTTTTTGTACCCAAGGTTTGGCATGTATTTTTCAGCAAAGGTAAAGATCTTTCTTTGATCAACTCCACCAAATTGCGCATCCACTTTGAGGTACTCTTCATCCAAGGCCTGCATGCCTGGGTAGATAAGCCCGGAAAGAACCGCGTTGTCGACCTGCTTGACTACCTCCGATCCTGCCTTTTTAGCATCGCGCTCAGTTACAACTGCTGCAAGTCTAAAGTTGTCCATGCTATATTCTGGTGTTAGTTGGTAGCTTGATCCAACAACAAATTCGAGTTTCTCAAGTGGTACTCCAATACTTCTAAGCATCGCCTTGACCAGTCGCTCGTAGTACGTAACTCTATGGCGTACAATTTCAATCGGTGCCTTCATGTTGTCTAGGAAAGCATGGATATCTGCCAACAATATCTTAACATGAACATTGGCCTTCAAGAAATCCGCTACCTTCATCATTGGCACAAAGTAGCCTAAATGCGGTCTGCCTGTTGGCGCAGTACCCCAGTAAAGCGTGATGTCACGTTCTGCAAGGATAGCCTTAAGCTCGGTTTCGCCCAAAACCTCTTGAAGATTTCTTGTGATTAGGCTATACTTCTCTTCAGCTGAAAGCTGTGCTGTTGTCTTGGTATCTGAAGGCATCTTGGTGTCAAGGCTATATCAATTTGGAATCCAACGTGTATATTTCTTTATATCTACTATACTGAAGAAATAAGAGCGGGAAAAGAAAATAAAAAAAGAGTGGTAGCCCCTAGGCTAATTGTTCCATTCGACAATTCTTTTTATTGACGTTGATGTATTAAAAAAAAACTTTAGCGTTAACTTGTCTTTTTTTTTTAAAAAATCTCAAAGTTTCTATTAGTTGTTACTTTCATTTATTCCTTTTGATTGTGAGGATTGCACTATTATACATCAATGAGGGGTTTTTATTGGATAAACTCAATTGAAAACGACACTCTTGGTTTTGTTGATTCTAATGACAATCAATGATTGGTAATTACTTGGTAACAATTTGTAGTAGCTGGTCATTATCATCTAAATGCTAGTTTGTCGAGTTTTTTTTTTTCTTTAAGAAAACGATGCCAGTAAACCGGTTCCTGTCTTCCATTATGACTTTTTCTTTTATTATTATTACGTTGATTTGCTTTAGTTTCGAATTGTATTAGCTTTAACTAAGCCTGGTGCCAATAATGGCAATATTAATAAACTACGGACTGGTGCTTATAAGTTCATTAACCCAACAAGCTATACAAAGTTAGTGAATAGCTGTATCAACATTTATCCACCAGATTAAACAAAAATTATACTGGCCTAACTGCTATTTTATAATACATAGAGTATAGACATGTATGTGTACAAATAAAGACTGCGGCCTGCAGGTGCGAATTGCCAATACCTGATCATGTCTTTGGTTTACAGGTCTGGTGGACTGGATTTCAGAATGAATGACATGCTTGTCAAGCTAAGTTGAGGGAAGGTCGCTTTATGCCGGAGTTGGCTTACAAACCATCAAAGTGTATATGAAATCCGCAGCTTGTAAAAAGTACAGCGTGTATGTGATGTTGGTAGGTGTTTTATAAAGCTGTTTCAAGGAAATGAGCTTAAACGCCGTTCGGCTAGCGTAAATATGGCGAACCCAGAACTGCAAACTCATATTCAACAAATCGTCTTTTTCAGTAAAAATAAATTGCCTCCAAACTGTTGGTTGAGTTGGATATGGAAAAGACCAACAATGGAAAGGCGAATTGGAAAAATGAGTAAAGCGTAAATTGCCAGCAAAGTTTTGCGGCTAATAATAATAATAATAATAATGGACTTTAATAAAAGTAAAAGATAATAATAGAGGAGTTGGCCAAATTAAGGTTAGCGATTAACAAACCATTGGCAAGTTTAGGTTTGTCCAATCATCAATAGCTGCATTTACTTGTACTTTTCTCAATCTAATAATCGAGCAGTCGCAAAATAGGTAGATAATATTAGCCAAAAACCACTAACCCAGCTGTTGTATAAACGATATAAAAAAAATTGAATTGGTGAATAATGATGATGGCTTTTGGCGACAAGTAAAATACATGTCCTAAATGTTTATTCATTTTGCTTTACAGCTAATTGAAAATAGCCAATGGCTCAGTGCTAAAAATATCAATTTTGTTTCCAATATACAATGATGAATCTGCCATTGGTTATAAATTAGGTCCAGGTTGAAAAAAAAGCAACAAAAAAAATAAAAACTAAAACAAACATTAAAAACCAAAACGAGGGCATTTCATAAATAAGTAAAAAAAAAAACCAAGACGAGATAAAAAAAAATGCAGATTAAATTAAAAAGGTGCTAGAGATAAACCGCAATTTTTCTTGAACAAAATTTTTTTTTTCTGACAAAAAATTTTTGAACAGAAAATTTTTCATAAACATTACAAAAAAAGTGGATTGGGGAAAATATAGTGGAAAAAAAAAGGTAAACATTGGAGTAAAGAAAAAAAAATCAAAGATTAAATAGCAATTAAAAAAACAAGGAAGAGGGGTAAGTGAATAAAGAAAAAAAAATGGCGATAGGTTTAGCATTAATTTCGAAAATATCTAGGATTTTTGCAACAATTCATGGTTATAACATGGATTAATTTATGTGGAATTGAATGCATTCTTTTTTTATTAAGAACTGACATAAATAAAAGGTAAAAAAAATTACTATATTAATATAATTTTTGAGTATTTATATATAAAAGCACGACGCTAAAGTAATCTGAATCTTTGTTTTTTTTTACTGTTTAAATTGTAATAGTTTGATAAAAATGGCTGACGCAGAACACGAACATCACTTTGAATCTAACGATTCCGGAGCCTCATTGACCTACCCACTCCAATGCTCTGCTCTTAGAAAGAACGGACACGTTTTGATTAAAGGACGTCCATGCAAGATTGTTGATATGTCCACATCCAAAACCGGAAAGCACGGTCACGCCAAGGTCAATCTTGTAGGTATTGATATCTTCACTGGTAAAAAATACGAAGATTTGTCTCCATCAACCCACAACATGGATGTTCCAAACGTCAGACGCGAGGAATACTCCCTTATCAACATTGATGACGGCTTCATGAACCTTATGGACCCAGATGGTGGTATGAAAGACGATATTCGTCTTCCAGAAGGAGAGCTTGGTGACCAAATCACCGAAGATTTCGAGTCCGGCAAAGAATTGAACGTCTCCGTATTGTGCTCAATGGGAGAAGAGGCCTGCATCTCATACAAAGAAGCTCCAAAATAATCTATTTAATCACTGCCTTGGGGTATTTTATTGTAAATTATTAAAGTGTGTCTTGTTACTTTTCATTGATATTTCTTCTTGATTTTTATAAAAGATCATCTATTACAAGTAACATATTTCTAAGATTCTTAATAAATTCCAATAAAGCTATATTTTGCTCTTTTGTTTCCTTCCCCCCTTTAAATCCATTTTTGTTCAGCATCTTGAGTGTGCAGCTTTTATCTACCTTAGCAGTCGTACTCTAACACTTAATTGCAATCTTAGCATAGCTATATTGGCAAAATAATTGTCCAAAAAAAAGCATCGAAAAAAAAACACATTAGATCATATAACAGTATTTGCTATTTCCGAGTTGTTGCTTATTATTTGAGGGGCAAAACACATGTACTTGTTGGTACCTAGGAGGACTTCATTATCCGTTTGATTGATTAGTAACAACGTTGAAAGCTGATATTTAGCAACAACTCTATGTTTTTTTTTCAGTCCAACATCAAATAAAATACTGAAATTGGTATCGATATTGACTACAGCTCATCCACTTAAGGTAACGGTGGTTCCGATACACAATATGGGCGCGGGTGTATATCTAATAACAACCACCGCAAATAGTATTTAATGCCTAGCGTTGTCGCATATCTCATAATGGGACTATACGAACGCTAATAATTAGGCGTTGCTGATCTGCTTTATTAGTCGACTTGGTGGAATACAGGCTGATTCAAACGCGTTATTGGCGTGTTGTTCATTGTAGCTCTTGTAAAATGGCAGATAAATCGCGTCAAAGTGTGTTAAACCTGTCCAAGCCATTAATTTATTAGTATATAGTAAGAACAAACGCTTCAATGTGGTGTTAATTAAAGAAGTTGCCCAAGAGCCTGTGCGCCTTTGGGACATGGTCATTGTTCATAGATCAGATACCATAAACGATACTCGTCTTTTTTATTATTAGCAAATTCACTTTTTCACTTTCTCAAACGAGCTTTATAATGTTTTTCTCTTTTTATGTGTTAAATTTAAATGTTTTTCATTTGATATTTTCTTAAATGAAGCTTACTTGCAGATATTTTGCTGGAATTTAAATCGTTAATAACGTAAAAAAACACAAGAAAACAGATGGAAAAAAAAATTACAAAAAAGGTAGATTAATGTTTGCTTGTTAAGGCGGGTTTGAGCACTAAATATATTTTACTTATTTGCTGGTATATTTTAATGATAATCACCAGAAGTTAATATTACATATTGTGTTGATTTTCTTGTTACTTGGCTTTACTAGCAAGGCTTTCATATTTGACTTTTACTTTTCCTTTTCGCGAATTAGTAAAAAAAATAAAATAAATAAACAAAAAAGGTTCAATTTATTTTCATTTACTTTTCGATTTTACTTTGCTATTTTTACAAAAAGACACTAATTTAGGTTTGTTTGTTTGGATTCTGATACTGGTTACTTTATTCGGTTTAAATTTGCTTTACATTTTGTTCGCTTTTTTACTTTTATTGAAAAAAGCGAAAGTAAAGCAAAAGGGATGTTGCAAATCAGAAACATTTAATGATACTGCAAGGAAAAACAAAAAAGAATCGACAAGACAATTAAAAGCACGGACGAACCGAGGAGGGAGACAGTTTCTTTGTGACTCGACACTTGTTTCCAACAGAAGAAGACAGAGTAGAGCAAATATACAGTGTATAGTAAACAAATCAGGATATTCGAGATGGAAGTTTTGATTAGTTTGAGTAATGTAAGTTCTTTTTTTTAAAAAAAGAAAAAAGAAAAAAAATTGATAATCCTTATAACCGAGTACTTTTGGATCGAGTGATTTAAAGAAACATTGTCCAAGCAAAATAAGATGGGTAAAGTTTGGTGGTATTAACAAATCAACGCTATTTTGGAAATCTAAAAAATTGAATAGATTCCATACTCGATTATGCGAATTAACGATTATAAGCTGTTGCTCCAACACATGCAAAAAGTTGTGAAAGTAAACATTCCACCAAACACCAAGACGAAAAGGAAGGCGGAGCTGGCAAACGATCTGTCGGCCTTGATTCGGATGATTTATAACGATGAGAGCAAAGAGGCGTATTGTAGCATAATAAACATTATATGTGGGATCGATATTGTTTGTCGGTATACACTTTCAAAATTTGGGAGCAGATATACGCA
The DNA here is from genome assembly GCA_001661515.1 of Capniomyces stellatus. Lineage (NCBI taxonomy): Eukaryota > Fungi > Kickxellomycota > Harpellomycetes > Harpellales > Legeriomycetaceae > Capniomyces > Capniomyces stellatus. The sequence continues at coordinate 160,148 of LUVW01000009.1, read as the reverse complement.
CTATGCGTGGAGAGATGGGAGTAAAAATGCGATAACTTACCCAAGCGACTCTGAGGCTGGAAGCGATGGGGTAGGTAGTGATGTGGCACAGGAGGTTCCAAACATTTCAGGGGCAAGGAATAGACGAACGCTAAATGAAGCTGCAAGTCAGCCAGCGATAGAGCCAGTACAGCCGCAAGGGCTGCTAAACAGTCTGAGCAACTCAAGGACATTGTTAACTAGTGGAAACAGAGGTAGGCACAAGTGTAGTGTTGTTGGTATTCAAGTACTTGGATACCAACAGCGTAGCTAGGAAATATATGGAATTGCAGCAATACTGATTGGCGAGTTTAATGTGGCTATTGTTGGTTGTAAATATAGGCTCGATTGATTCACGGCCGAATGGCAGAGCGAACACGGGATCACGAGCACTTAATAGCATATTTAACTTAAACTTGGACCTGAACAAGAACGGGACAGCCAAGAAAACAAAGACAACCAGCAAAATGAGCAAGATGATGGAGCTGCATATAAGCAAGGGAGTAAAATTTGAATCATCGCCGTTCTTCCACGTGCTAAAGCTGGTCGGGAAGCCGCAAATTTGTATAGGTAACAAGAATGGAGAATAATTGACGGCTGAAAAAAAAGGGCGTTTTTTTTCGTGGTTGTTTGAAGGACAAAAGTGGATTTTGTGTTTGGATTTCTGACAGAATAATTTGATTTGTTGCTGCTTTTTTTTTTTTTTTGCCAAATAATTGGTTAGAAAACCGAGCGGTTCGGAATACGGTGACTTGGAAGCTGGAGCTGGAGAAAAAAGACATGATGACGCTAAATAACGAGTAAAACAAGCATACATAAAGCCAAACTAGAGATAGAGAATAGAGAAATGAGTGAAAAAGAGAAAAAAAACCATGGTGATGTGGACAAATGTTGAAGATGACAAAGTGTTTATAGCAACTACATGATGTGATTTAACTGAATGGCTGAAAATAGAAAGGACGAAGAGAACAAGACACTTGGCTTACAGCTGTACATGGCATCGTTAGAGAGTATTAATGCAAGAAAGCTAGCAAATGGAGGTGATGTTGGAGCACCAATAGAGTACCCAAGTGGACTTGAAGTCAAAGTGAACAGAAACATATTAATGCTAGTAAGTCGACAGTATTTACGAGATAATCCCTAGACAATTTCAGGAAGAATGAGGAGGAGGAAAAGGGATAATGTTGGAGAATTGGGGGGAGTGTGAAAAGCAAAATAATTAGACAGTTGTAGATGGACAAGAGGTATTAATGAGCGTTGTGATAATAATAATAATGTAGCCTAGGAGGTCAACGAAAAAGTCGCAAGTGCAGCCAGTAGACTTGTTAGCGAGTAATGAAGTACGGCTGGGCCAAACAAACACGTTGGAAATATCGTACTTTGGGGATAAAGTAATTACGTATATAATTGTTTAGTAGATTGATAGCACTGGTGTTTATAATGTATTGGGAGAGAAAGAGTGTGTGTATGAGGGCTTACTTATGTACTCGATGTTTAATGTATCTAAGTTTACTGTTGTTGTAGAGGATGGTGGCATTGGTGAATCTGGTTGGGGTTTATTCAGATAAGGAAATATTGAGTAATCTGAAACTGACACGGAAATTTAGCAAAGAAAAGGTTATTGAAAAGAGTAAGTAGAGATAGACACGAAACCAGGATACTAATAATGTTATTGTTATTGTTATTGTTATTGTTATTGAATGTGGGTGATTGTGTATGTAGTGATTAGAGCGTCTAATGACGAAGATATTGTGGCGACGAAATCGACGCTTTCACTAACGTGCCCAGTAAGCAAACATTTAAACAAATTAATCTAGATATAGATATAAATATAGATATATAATAAAGTCGAGTTGAGAGACTGGTATACTAATTGGCAAGTTTGTGGGTGTGTGGATGATGTTTTTAGTTGGGACAATGTCGGATAAAAGTACCGATTAGGTCGGAGATGTGTACGCATAGTCAGTGTTTTGACGGATCGACGTTTTTTGAGTTGAACAGGATGTTTCCAACGTGGCAGTGCCCGGTGTGTTCAGAATATCTGGAATCGTGGAGATCGATATTTGTTGATGGATACTTTGAGGATTTGCTGAGGCTGGCACCGTTAAACCTGTCGCAAGTGAGCATTGATCCTGACGGGAGCTGGGAAACAGGGCTAATTGACAGTGTTGACCTGGACAACGGGTCGGATGGGCATAGTAGCGGTAACGGATACAAAAAGAAAAGAAGCCGAAGCGGTGACAGCAGCGACATTGATGTTGTTGGCGTTGATAGAAGAACCTCAGGACCCCGAGGCAACACTGGAGTGGGAGTTGGTGTGGGAGTTGGCGTGGGAGTGGAGATGGATGTGGACATGGACTATGGACTGGTTTTGGATGGTGAATTAGAACGTTCAGCTACCAAACGGTGCAGCAGTGCGACACCAATCAATATAAATAATATAAAAAACACAAATAATATAAATAATATAAACAACTTGAACGATATAAACAACAACAGCTGGACTGGACACTCAACCTCACACAGACAAAGTGGCACCACCGCCCTCAGCCTGGTTCCGCCAAACAGCATGAATAACAGCTGCAACAGTCCTACACCAAACGCAGGTTTATCCTCAACAAAGCGTCAAAAACACCAGCACGTGACTCTTGTTGATGACTCTGGTTCTGCCCACATAACTCCACGCCGCACTTCATCTTCTTCCTACTCAGTTCCAGCCCACCCCACCAGCACCAAAAACATGTTTGCCCAAGGTTCTGCCAACAATGTTGTTGACTTGACTCTGGACTCTTCCGACAATGAGAACGACTCCAATGTTGAAACCAACTCCAACAACCCACCTACCACTTCTCACCCCATCACTTATCATCTTGGCAACCTTCCTTCCTTCAACGCTTCCTCATAATATTGTGGCTCCAACTCTTGCTCTTAGATTCATCCTACTTCTTTTATATTAGAAATCATCGCTGTTACACTTGCCCATTCATTCTTTATATTCTCAATACATATATTTAACTCTCTCTCTCTCTCTCTCTTCTTATACTATCTTAAAGTTCTTGCGCTCCCGAACGACTTCTTGCAATCCACCAGTTTATATGACTGCGTGTGTATCAACTTGTATCCATTTATATCATTAGTAGACACGCTTATAACCTATTTATATCCAACTCTTCTTCGCGTTCCTTTTTCTGTTATTATTGTCTTTCTTGCCCCCCCAAACCTTGGGTGTACCAAACACATAACCTAAAAAGCATCTCTGATACCATTCATTTTAGTTGTTTTTCATTCCTCGGCCCCTTCACTATATATTACGATAAACCTTTTATTCAAATTTAAAACAAGAAAAGAAACGGTTATATATAATAATAGTAAAAGAATTTGCTAGAATAAAGTTTACGAAATTCAATGTAGATAAATAGGTCGACATAATTTAAATAATTAAGGATATATAAAAGTAATTAACTAACTAGTAAGATTGTGTGGTGTGGAGGGTGGTTTCTGCGTATGTGTGTGTGAAGGGGAGAGAGAGAGAGAGAGAGAGAGAGAGAAAGTAAGAAAAAAAGGAGGAGATAATGATAGTTGGTGAGAGGATGGATGAGAGGAAGAGAAAGGAAGGGAAAGGTTCAACAAAACAGAAAATGGCTCGAATTTATCTTTATACCTCAAGAAAACAAACAGAATCAAAAGTCCAGAATCCCGACATAGAATAGTGTAGTAAATCATACACAAACTCAAACTCAAATTCAAATTTAAATTCAGAAAGAAAAAAAAAAAAAACAATCGGCTTAATGATCAACCAATTCTATATTTGCTTCTTTTTTTATATATCCTCCAAATTACAATTTGATTTATCGTTTTTATTTGATCTGCTTTTGACCACACTTTTCTTCATTACTTTAGACGGGTTATTATATTATCTTTTTCTTTTCTTTTTTCTGACTTTTATACTTGAAATTGTCCATAGTCCTTTGTTTTTACTTTTACTTTTACAGATAGTCCTTTGTTTTTATTTATTCTGGTTATTTTCATTTTCATTTTCTTTCTGTTTAATTATCAATCATTCCCATTCTTTTCACCTCTCCTTTTGTTTTCCAATTCAGATAAACCCCCAGCTAATTAGGCCCAGATCTATAATTGAAAACGACAATAAAACACACACCACAGATCCACAAGAATAGGAAAAAAAAAACAAGAATTTAGTACCGTAATTACTGTAAACTATTTTTATGCGCATTCGAAACTCTGAACATTTAAATACCAACAATACACATATAAACTTAGTCAAACATACCTTCAACAAACTGTCCCAAGACCCCGTACACAATGACATACCGTCATGCGATACTCCTAAACAACTGACACGGTTATCATGTCCCGACAAAACACCAACTCTATCGCCCTTCAGCACATCCCACACGTTACAGTTAAAGTCGTCATATCCTGCAAACATCATTCTTCCTGAAATGGAGAACGATATCGATGTAATTCCACATAAAATCGAGTCATTTGTATATTGGTTAAGCTCTCTGTCTGCCCTCAAGTCAAACAGTCTGCATGATGCATCATCTGATCCAGTACCAAAGGCGTTTCCATTAGGGAAAAATCTACAATAAGACGTTTATTCATACCACCATCAGAATAAGCTATATTACACTCCATATCTCGTTACCTTCCCCCCTCCTCACTTTTCCCTGCACCTCCACACTTGTATCCTTCAATTAGCAACACACTGTCTATCATATAAATATGTATTTAAATGTACTTACTGTACTGCGTTGATATCAGATTCGTGTCCCGAAAACGTCTGCACACAACGGCCAGTTCGGATGTCCCAAACTTTAGCAGTGGCATCGCAAGCACCACTAACAAAAATATTCTTCGATGGCCCCAATGACAGACTCATAACATCTCCAGTATGGTCCAAAAACTCCATAACCTTTACACCCGCATCAATGTCCCACAGCATACATGACATATCTCCACTTGATGTGATTATTTGTCTGTCTGACAAAAACCTACAACAACTCAGGTATCCTGTGTGTGCCGACAACTCTCTTGCAACACGAACTGGCCCCTCACGTGACTTTAGGTTGTAAATTGAACACAGATTGTCCAACCCTCCACACGCCACAAAGTTTCCACTTGGTGAGTATGCGCACGTCATTACCCACGATGATCTAAGCGGAATTGCATGCAGCTTGTTTGTCGAGTAGGCATCCCATACAATCAGTTTTCCGTCTTGTGATGCTGATACTATACTCTGCTCACTTTCCGCCCAGTGCATTGCGTATATCTTTGCCAAGTGCCCCTTCAACGTTCTCTTGACTTTCATTGATACTCTTGGTAGCTTTTCAATCTCCCCTGATGCCGCCCTCACTATTTATTTCATAATCAACATCCAATTCTTATCTTTAAAGCGCACATTTACACATCTACCAATTTATTTGTAACTACTTGCTTCTTTAACCCAAGCCTTAACCCTAAAACAAGTAACTCATTTTGCTCGGTATATATCTCCACTCTCCACTCCCAATACTAGTTTTAGTTTGCTTATTATCATTTAACATTAAACAAATCACTGCACCGTGACAATAACCATAATACCACTACATCACCCTCCCCCCCTACTCACATACTTTCACCGCCACTTGGCCCAACTTTATACCAACTCTTTATCTCTACTCTTTGATATACCTTTCTCTCTTTATTTTTTGTTTTTTGTTTCTTTACTTACGTGTAGTATCGGCCAACTCTTCCTTTTGCTTCTTGATCTTCTCCTTGAGCTTCTCAGTCTCCTTCTTTGCTTCTAATATCTTTTCTGCTATGTCTGACATTATATATAAACCTTATACGTGCCCGTTTTCTTTTCCTTTTTGATGGTTGCGGTGTATTTCTTGCTCTTGTTCTCAAAGTGAAAGAGCTTGTACAAGTACTATGATTTCTCTGTTTCTTTTTACTATGTTGTTATACAATTGCTGTATTCAATACTATCCGTGTTTAAACCCGTTACAGTATCCGTTGTAGTGATATAGCAGTGGTACGACAAATTGTATACTTTACTGTTTGGTTTGCTATAACGACAATAATTTATTTTGCTTTAATCAAGTAAATATATAATGCGAGATAATATATCTTGAAAATAAAGAGAAAAGGGACAACGTAAAAAAAAAAAAGATTGTATACTGTTCTAATGTCTTGTTATTTGTTATGTAAACTGAAACTTTTGCATTTTATTTTTAAACTTTTTATTTCCTTTGTATACTCTTTATTGTATGCATCTTAAAGAAAAATATCATCTATATTAATTTTGCCTTCTTTGTTTGGCTTTGATTTAATTGCTTTTTTTTTCCTGCTCTTTCTTTTTTTTCTTTTTTTCTTTATAAACTATCTTTAATTACCAACAACCTTTTCAACATCTCCCTATTTTGCCTTTTTTTTTTTTTTTTT
>LUVW01000009.1:107963-153669 GCA_001661515.1 Capniomyces stellatus | reverse complement strand
TTTTTTTTTTTTTTTTTTTTTTTTTTTGCTTTCTGTATTTTTAAAGTCATCTTTATTTACCTTTATTTATTTACCTTTATTTATTTACCTCTAATTATTTACTACTGTTCATTTACCTCTATTTTTAAAAGCAAAAGTAAAATCGCAAACTAGATTCTGTTTAGCCAATGCCAGCTAATATGGTTTAACTTTTGACTTTTTTTTACAACTTTATTTTGTTTAATTTTTCAGCTTCATTTAAACTGATCTGATTGATCAGCACGAGATATTAATTTATTTAAATTATTAATTTTAAATTAATTGTTTTACTCGAAGAGTAATAAAGCCAAAGTTTAATATTGGTATATAAATGCATACTTTGTCTAGGCAAGTCTAGTATCAAACCCTAGTACTAACCTACATATGCTACACTTGGCAATTACACACTGTCCAACATGTATATCTCATGTCCTCTCATACTGTTATTTTACATATCCCGCCCTCACCACTTAAATCAACCATTGCTAGTATAACCTGTATTTAAAACAAATCAAAACTAGCCAAATTATTAACTCTACTAGCCAACATATACTCACTATATAATATATTAACTTTTTGCACCAACACCACTCTGCACATCAAATCTCGATCATGTATTCTTAAACGACATTGCGGTGGTTTTAAAATTACAACACATGTCTTTAGTTGGCCCTCGTATTTCCCCCCCGCAATTGAAGAAAAAAATTGCGCGTGCTTTTATAGCCTTAACTTTGATCCTCATACCTATAAACCTGTGCTAACCCGCATTCTAGAGCTGTATAGACACTATACCATTCCACAAATCCCGCATATCATGCTTTTACTGCTCAGATACTTCCAACTATACCTAAACTCGCTCAAATTAACTTTGAAAAGACAAACAGCCAAAAATAAGCTTGAAATCAGGTCTATTGTCTTGCCACGATAGCAGAAATAAAATCAACTACATCTTACTATACTAAACACCTCTAGCCCTTAACTCCACACCAGCCAGTTTTTCTTTTCTTTTTAAAAATAAAAGTAAATGAATCGCATTTCAGCATTTAATATCCGCATTAAAACATTTAATTTAAACCAAAAGTGTAATAATCTACAAATAGCCATTTCGTTTTACTTGATACTTAGATTTTATCTAATGCTTAACCATAAATCTAAATCAAATTACACCAAATCGTAATACTGCTTATTCATTTGGTTTATTGGCAACAGAATCAACGCAGCATATAATAGAAAATACAATATTAATCAACACTTTTAAAATATCAAATCGCAATAAATACAATGTTACACAAATGTACTATTTATAATTGCTTTATTTATAAAATTACATTTTTCTAATATATTCTCTACCAGCAGATAACAGCACTTATCATTAACCCGAAAGTTGGTTTTACCATAAATATAGTGTTTCATTACTTGGCCTCAAATCTCCACAAAATAGCAAAATAGCATTTAATAAACAATAACGATGTGAGAATAGCTCTGGCTCCCATTAAAAATAACATTCGCTCTCTGGTTAATCACCAATCGCACTGTCCTATTAGCGATCTGCTACTTTAATCCCAAATAAGGTTCAACTGGTCTGTATGGACTGCCAAAATAATCGTCCCACCACACCCTTTCCACTTATCTACTGTTTACACACCTCTTGTTATTATTACTATCTCACACACACCCGTTCCCACTTGGTATCAAATAAATACATATCATAAACTCGTATTAAGCTCAATGTGCTTTAAAACCAACCTCCGAGCTCCAAAGAATGCAGTATACTAATGTTTGCTTGAACTAATCAAAGATCATTTCGTCAGCTGTTTCCTTTATTGAGACAAACAGGTGTAATACAATGATTTTTAAAAAGTGTTATATATTAGTCGATCGATACCGCCGACTAAGAATTTAGAGTACACATCTTATAGTTTAGAATTTAACACTCATCACAAAAGTGATATTATTCGAAAAGCTCATCAAAATAGTAAATGTGTTGATACTGTTAATGGTAGCTACTATCAAAATAATAATTTTACTAAGGCAGCTGGAAAACTCGATCTGGTATACATATCCCAATCGATAGTAGGCAGACTGGGAGCATAATATCATGTTTGCAATATGCAACCAAATCGGAGGCAAACGTTTATAAAATGATGTTAGAACGTGTCTACAACTCAATAGGCGATCATATTGTGTGCTAACAAGATGGTACAAGCGTAGCTTTGTAAAATTAGCTCGACGACAAAGCAAGGCACGCCATTCATACCTAACATAGATATATAATCAATCATTACCCTCCAAAAAATGACTCGGACCTGATATAGTAGCTCCAGCTGTAGCCATTGTTTACACCAAACCAAACCAAACCAAATCATACCATACCATACCAAAATTATCACCGACTGTTTTTGGTTAATTGGTATAGTATGAATCAGCAACATTCTAATTTTTTAAGTTTGAAATTAAACGACCCAGTAAAAAAAACCTTGTGTACTAGATATTACTGTATATTGACTATCGTGACGTGGTCTGAACCGACAAAGATAAAAATACCGAGACTGATAATTATAAAGATTTTATCGAGTTAAAGCTGATAAATTTTGATCTTGGACCGCACTTGGTTTATTGCCATTGACCGCCTTATTATTGTAGGAATTTACGCAAGACGTTTTTTTAAATCGAGTTGGTAGATAATTACATGGCCGTGTTCTTTTTTAAACACACAAGTTAAATTCGGTATCAAGTAGAAATCTAATGGAATAAATAGTTGTGTACCTTCCGCTGGACTTGGTATAACATATCAAGCTACACAATGAAAAAAAAGACACCAATTGATTTGGTATTTTTACTATTATCGAAGAGTTATTTGGTATTTTATTATTATCGGTGAGTTATTTGGGGCTTTAACAAAGTAAATTCAACCAAGAATGGAGACGTTTTTAACTGCAAAAAATCAACCACTTTACCGATAGGATATTTTTAGCTCAATGGTATGTGTTGTATGAAAAGACCATTGGAAGTGCAAGTGGGTTGTCATGAATGGTCCAAAGTCGTAACCCAGTTGGGATAAGGCACCTATTAGAATATACTGTGCCCATCATAAAAGGAAGACGTAGATACATGTGTGATGGGCATTAGAAACTGTTGCTTAAAATCGACTCCGTTCAGCAAATACACACGAATGGTATCGCAATAAAAGGAAAAAAGAAAAGTAATAATATATATATTTCTTTCTTTGGTCCGTTTAAGGCTCAGCTATTTGGGTTTATTATTAGCATTAAAAACATTGCTTGGACTTTGATATTAAGACCTGTTTAGCATAATTTGTTTTAAAATATAAAAATAACAGTGATACAAATTTAACACAGCAAAAACGAGCATCCAATCAACACCATAATGGGGTTTAGCAGGCCAAGAAAAGTAGAAAATAACAGGCTTCTTCACTAAAAAAATATATGGATCATACTATAATAAATACCATGATAACCTGAATAAAAACAAAAACATGATAAAACCCACAAAATGTAGACATGGACTTTAATTTCAACAAGAATATTTATAATTGATTCTGCCATTTGAAAAATAACTGTAGTAATTGCTTTTAAAATGACCAGTAGTTTACGTTTAAAATGATTAAATCGTTGTGTCTATTTGCGAATTTGTTTGGGTTTGTGTTGGCTTAGCTAAAGATGTGCCTAGTAATGGCAAAGAAGAGCTAAAACCGGTTTAGCTTAATGTATAACATAAATGTATATCTAAATTCGACCGGGCAGTAAAAACGAAATATAAAAATCACAACCACATTAATTACTACTACACACATAATCTCGCAAGTTCCGAACGAGTGGATAGTAGTTATGACCCAGTTTTGATTTTAGTGTGAATATGCTTGCGAATATATTTTTATTACAGGTGGGTATAGACGTTGAGATACAGCGTGTATTTCAGTTTGGCTCATACTGTAATGTTTTGATTGTCTTTCAATTTACATGGCGGCTAGAATCATATTTCAGCAGGCTTCATGATGATTGGAGTGGTGTTCAATTTACTTCTTCGCCATGCATTGCGAGTTGGTATAGCTCTGACAGTATATTAAAGCAAATATACGATAATTGTGGCTCTTAAGATTAAAACAAGCAGGATGGATATACACTAGTATCAAGAAGTTCCGCAAATGCCAAATGTTTTGATTTGACTCATAAACATGAACAATATACATGGTATTTTTGAAAATCAAAACAGTAGAATAATTTGAACATGGCAGATAGTTTTTTTTTTTTTTTTTGACAAATTCAAAGCGACGAAACACAAAATAACATACTTATTTGCTTTGTACTAATAATGTAAAACCCTGATATTTGCTTGTAAGGTGGTTTGAAAGCTATAAAGACGGCGGAGTACATATTTTGCTTTGTACCCAATAAGTATAGCTGTATATCACAGTTTTTTATTCAAGATAGCCATTGATAGCGTGGTCCGAGTAAAACAAGTAAACTCAACACGCAACTATTAAATATACAAGTTTCAGCAATATTCAGTTCCAAGATGAGATAAACTGGTAAAAGATAAATTCAAGAAAGTATATTAAAATATACACATCAGTACAAGTTAATGCCGAATCAAAACAATGGCGTTACAGGTTATGAAAACACCAAATGTAGAAAAGGCATTCTTCAATCTTAGCCTAACTATATACGCTTTAAAAGCTACACACTCGCATGCTGTTATAACACTGTGCTGAATGTATAAAGCATTCCAAAGAGTTTCAGTCCTACTATAAACCATTAGCAGAAATTTTGTGTCGAGTATAGTATAACTACTGTAGAACTACAAGAAAACAAGCAGCTGGAAAAGTATAAATAGTCAACGTAAAATGTGGCACAAATGCAGCACCATTGTTAAAAATCGACTCACTTCCGATTAATAACACGCAGTAAAAATCGTTCACAATGAAGCTTAATCTATTTCTATTAATTGGTCTGGCCACTGCCTCCCAAATGCAGGCAGATTATGATAATGCTAACCCTAAGACACCTGTTGTTCATAAACGCGAGTATATAAATAATCCTGTGATCCATCCTCATGATTTGGAAAATGTAGAAATCACCTACAATGGAGATCCACAAGAAGCCTCAGATGAGGGTAACAACAACAGCCAGCACTCTCGTGAAGACACAGTGAAAATATATCCTAAGAAGAGCAATATTATTAAGCGTCAAGACCCAGCCCCAGTTCCAGACCGTCAAGGCCCACCACCAGATCGCCAAGGCCCACCACCAGATCGCCAAGGCCCACCACCAGATCGCCAAGGCCCACCCCCAGACCGTCAAGGTCCTCCTCCAGATCGCCAAGGCCCACCCCCAGATCGCCAAGGCCCACCCCCAGATCGTCAACCACCACCTCCACGTAATGACGAATTTGTAACAGTTTACCACAAGCATATCCACGAGTATGAAAGGCATGATGATCATGATCATGATAATGATCATAACCACAATCACAACCATGACAATGACCATAACCATAACCATAACCATAACCATAACCATAACCATGATCATGATCATGATCATGATCATGACAACCATAAACCTGAAAGACCTAGACATGAGCACCATCGTCGTTGTCGTGTTTACCACGTTAAAGAGGGAGATACTTGTATATCTATTGCAAACAGATACTATACATCAGTTGAAAACTTGATTAAATTCAACCATGACACTAGAAAGTTCCGTGGATGCAATCTTTTGTATTCTGGAATTGATATTTGTGTTTCTCATGGAGATCTTCCAGATAAAAATGACCCAAAGCAGGTATGTGGCGACGAATCAATAGGAAAGAAGAAATGTCCACATCGTCAATGCTGCAGTGAATGGGGCTACTGCGGAATAGGGCCAAGCTTCTGTGGACATAATAGTCAACATAAATACCACGGACCTCGTTAAGGCTGATAATCAACTATTTTTTTGAACTCTAATAGTAGTTTTCATTTTCATTTACATATTCAACAAAAGCGAAAAAGAAAGGAAAAAAATCACTTTAGTACTATTTTATTTTTCTGGGTTTAAAACAGACTTGGGCAAAAAGCCAAGCCAATAATAATAAAAAAAAGATGAACAATCACTAAACACATTAATAAAGCCAAATATAGTTAATTAATGTGCAGATCGGGTTGCAACTCAAGGAATGGGAACCCCTTTTTTTTCTACGTACATCTGAATAAATTCGAACAATGTTCAAACATTATAACGCATTTACATTTGAAGTTACTACGAGCATACTTTTGTACCTTGCAGCTAAAATGAAAAAAATCAAGTAAAAGTGGAATACATATGGAAGTGCTGTAGCCCCCATCCCAAAAACTACAGTGCAGAAGTTGCCTTCGACAAAATATCAATAGGCAAATGGATTGGTAGGAACCGAGTAGACTATAAGCAAAATAAATCGCCGGGTTGAAACTGATAAACGAGGATCAAGAAAAAGGAGCTCGAGTGAATCAAACCTTTTTATTAAAAAAAATACTTGATACAGTGTTTAGCTCAACAAGCTATACTAAAAGAATGAACGCAAACCCATGTACAAAGTCTGGTTTAACCACCGATAACCTTGAAAAAGTATCTTGATGTTTGTGAATCAAGTCGATATTGCAACTAACATCAGTTAAACATGTTAAAGCGAATTCAAAAAGAAATGGTAATAGTGTGCTTACTTTAACTTAAATAAACAAAAGCAATATGTCGAAACAAGTGAATGGTAGATAAGACCGATTATTGTTTCATTTTAGCAGTGTTTAGATTTATTAAGGCATTCAGAAAATAAAAAATTCTTTGAAGTCGATATATAAAACGGTTAATTATGCTGATCCTTTGACGCCTAAAAAAGCAACAAAAAAGGAGGAAAAAGAAAAAAGGATTAATTCAAGATCATACGAATGCGGGATTAATAAACAAATGTAGAGAGGCGGCAAAGACAAATTAAGAAAGATCAAAATCCATTAACCTACCCTCACGGAAACCGTTCTTGAAACGCAAATTAACGGTCTTCAAGTAACGCATACGGCCGGTACCGGTTGTCTTTCTGCGCTTAGCCTTTACAGACCAGTTGACTAATTGACGTGAAAAATGCAATGGTATGGTTAAAATTCAGTAAAATCAAAAAAGAATGTCCAAGAGCAAAGAAACAATGGAATGGCTGAAAGGACAGCAGAGAATAAAGCTGAAAACCAAGCAAAAACTTACATTTTCTAATCTTGGCAGCTGGATATCCGCATGAAGAACATGTCTTTTTTTGGTTATGGAAAGAACGTTTGTTGCAACGACGGCAGATGGTGTGCGACTTGGTGTGGCGTTTACCAAAACTTGATGTACCTTTTGTCTATAAAGAAAGATAAAGTTATACATCGTAAAATTGGCATAAGCAAGCAAGCAAAAAAAAAAGCAAAATGAAAAACAAACAATAGCACCAGATATAGAGATATAACCTAGTAGCTATGTCTAAAATCCAAACCCAAGACACCCGACCTCGTTGTTAAATAGCGGTTATCAGAGACGAATGCCGATATTTCTGATCATTAAAGTAGATGCGTTTTAACTAAAAGCTGTGAATTCAACTATCTTCGGTATAAATCTTCATGCGACGAATCCGTATACGCAGTTATCTTTGTCGAAAATATACTGGATTACAGCCCAAGAGGTCTATACCAACGCATTGCCACTTTGATCAAACCATCGAATCCGAATCCTTTACATAACCGCCGCTTTAACGTCTTTGCAAGTTTGGGTGTTATTGTGTTAAAAATGGCGCATATAAACTTAAGCTGAATGAATCTTCACTAACCATGATGAACTTTCTGGTACTTTAAATCGTATATTTAATTATATAGATATCAAATCGAAAGGGGGATTCGAACTGTCCCTAATAAATTGTGTTTTGTTGTATTGAATTAATTTTCCCATTAGCACTTTATAATTTGCACTTGTAATTTTTTAGTTTCCAGAGGAAATAATCAAGCGGAATTTGCTGTTACTAATTAAGGGAATCCAACAATAGATTCAAATCGATTAGAATTACAAAACAGTCTGCATTAATTGATAGGTAATTTTTTGGTTAATTTTATTTGCTAAAAACACCATTGAATATTCTTATTATTTAGCAAAGTATTGGCTTAAAAAAGATATTGTTCTTTTGTATCTAAAAAGTAGCAAGGTAAATCCATGAATAATAGAATGTACGAAAGGTTGCAAAAACAAAATTACTTTCTCAAAAAAAACATTTTGACCAAATAGATTCACTCAAATTAGTTGAAATAAGATATAAAAGTGATATTTAACGGGTTTGAATATGTAATGAGAAAAAAATTAGCAAAATCGAAATTTTTTTTCCACCAACATTCACATATTATCACAATAAGTAATATCAAAGACATAAAGAAATCCACCTCGACAGTAAACAGTTTCAGTCATTAAATCAGATTGTCCATCCCCCCCACAAAGAAAACGCAGCAGTTAATAAACAATTACAGACTTTAAAACGTACATGGCAGTTGAGGAACTAGAATAGAAACAAGCAATAATAGTAATAGTAGTAGTAGTATCAATAGTAGTATAAACAATAAGCCATGGATACCAAGGAAAACGATACCACACAAGCAGCAAAACAGCCACGCCGTTTTGTTGGTAAGAATCGAGCACGTAAAGCGGCAGAAGAGAGCTCAAACGAAAAATCTGTAGCAGATCCTGCCGGATCAATTGAGGATGCAGTTGCGATTAGACCAAACAAAGCGAGAGCAAATAGACAAGCATCGAGTTTAGCAAGCACAATTCCTGCATCAATTACAGAAAACAAGGAATTAAATGAGGCAATAAAGTTGCTGCCAACGAATTATAATTTTGAGATCCACAAAACGATTTGGCAGATCCAGAAAAACGAATCTAAGCGGGTGGCACTGCAGTTTCCAGAGGGTCTACTTTTGTTTGCTTGCACTATAAGCGACATAATAGAGACTTTTGCAAAAGTGGAGATCGTGATAATGGGGGATGTGACATATGGGGCGTGTTGTATTGATGACTTCTCAGCAGTAGCGTTAGGGTGTGACTTTATGGTGCACTATGGGCATAGCTGCTTAGTGCCAGTCAACATAACAAAGATTAAAACGATGTATGTGTTTGTGGACATTGGGATAAACGTGGAGCATTTTATAGAAACAATAAAGTACAATTTTGAGCCAGGAAAGAGAATATGTTTGGTTGGAGTGGTACAGTTTTTGACATCACTGCACAGCGTAAAGAAGGAGCTTGATGATATCTACAAGCTTACCATTCCTCAAATCAAGCCACTGTCTCCAGGAGAACTGTTAGGCTGCACCTCACCAAAGCTTGTTGACCAGGATGTGATTGTGTTTTTAGGAGACGGTAGGTTCCATCTTGAATCAATACTAATCCACAACCCAACCATTCCGGCATTTGCCTACGACCCGTACTCCAAAAAATTCACCAGGGAGCGGTACAACCACGACGAGATGTTTTCGCTTCGACTTAACGCGATTTCAACTGCCAAAAAGGCAAAAAAAATAGGACTAATTCTGGGCTCTCTGGGTCGCCAAGGAAGTCCCAAAGTACTGACAGACCTGGAGTATCGCATAAAAGCAGCAAACAAGGAATTTGTGGTGGTTCTTCTTAGCGAAATTTTCCCACAAAAGCTTGATCTGTTTGAAGACGTGGATTGCTGGATTCAAATAGCCTGCCCCAGACTCTCAATCGACTGGGGGTATGCATTTAGCAAACCGTTGCTGAGCCCGTATGAGGCTGCTGTGGCGTTGGAGTCTATTGACTGGCAGTCAGTTTATCCAATGGACTTTTACTCGAATACATCACTGGGTCCTTGGACACCCAACCATGGAAACCAGCCTGTTAGAAGATCAAAGTAAACTATAAATAGAATTGGTCTTGATCCATATATGTATCTCAGTGTCTTGACCCTCCCATTTTTTATACTTTTTTTTATAAAAAAACAAACCTCCCCCCACTTCCTTGGGTTAATCATTTTTCCACATTTTTTTTCTTCTTATTACAATAAAATGTGTATTATACTATCACTGCGACCGCCACCACTACTGTTGCCAATGTTGCTGCTGTTATGACCCTGGCTTCAATGTATTTAATCGAATACCAATTCTTTACTTGGACTTCAAGTCTATATTCTGTTCATAAATGGAGCTTGTTCATGTTTGGGCTAAAGTACAAATTTGACTTACAATCCAGTTTAGCAGAAATTACTGTATTTGAATAAATGTGTAAAGTAAACTCGATTTGCGAATGAAAACGTTCAGATTGATAAATAGTCGAATCAGTTAGTGAAAATGAGATAAAGTAAACAAAATCGTTTAAGCTCTTGGTGGATTTGGAAAGGCGGTATTGGTGAATTAAAACAAAACAATAATAAAATTTAAATTTAAATGTAAATGTAAACGGAAAGTTAAAAAAAAAAAAAGTTGCACCAAGTACAACGCTTTAAAAAAGAAAACACGCTAATAAGTAATTTAGATATAACTCAACCATACCAGTACTCGGCTTTACTTTTCATAGTTTTAAATGCTGAAAACCTCTTGACAAACTGATACTTTAAATTATATTAAAATTGTTTAAAGAAAAGTAGTGTTTTAGATAAATATCACGAGTAAAAAGCAAGTGTAAACAGTTCAAAATGAGTACTTCGAAAAGCGCAAAAGCAGCTTCCGATTCATACAAATTGCCATGGTAACCATATTGATATATAAACATATAGTTGAATGGATTTGAAAGTGTTCTTAGGGAGCTGTTTAAAAGCTTATTGGAATTGAAATTAGAATATCTTATTTTAATAAAAAAAACGGGTGCCACACAATTACTACGAAATAGGGTTGAGAAATATAGACCAGTTCTGATTAGCGAAATTATTGGGAATCAAGAAACAATTTCAAGGCTTGATGCAATTTCATCAACAGGAAACATGCCAAACATAATAATGTCGGTAAGTTGTAGTTGCACCCTCTATTTTTTATTTGGGGATGTTGTCTTTGCGTTTCAAATGTGCACCTTTCATTTTATGAAGAAGAGAAAGAATATGTTTGACTAAAGAAAAAAGCATAAGGACAGGATATATAAACCAAGTATGTGATGTACAGAGAGAGAGGGAGAGGGAGAGGGAGAGGGAGAGGGAGAATAATAGTAAGAGCAAGAGTGATAAACACGTGTGTATGATGGATAATTACTATTAGGGTGCGCCAGGAATTGGTAAAACGACAAGTATATTATGTTTGGCACATGCTTTAGTGGGACCGGCATACAAAGAGGCGGTTCTGGAGTTAAATGCATCAGATGAAAGGCAAGGCGAGCTGATAAACTGTAAAACTCTACAATGTGGGATAAAAACTGCAAAATGGAGAATTTAAAGGGGGAAAAAAAACTAAAAGGTGACAATTGTATGTATGGCTGGGTTTGTACAACCGAAATTTTATAGAGGAATTGATGTGGTAAGAAACAGAATCAAGATGTTTGCACAAAAAAAAGTTACGCTGCCAGAGGGTCGTCAAAAAATCATTATACTCGATGAAGCTGACAGGTAAAACTATTGGGTTGAGAGATCATTCAGTGATATATGAATACAAGAAACGTGTGCTTTTATTAACAAGAAGTGAGAGAGTAGGAGAAGGTGTGTGAGAAAAAAAGAGGATAATATGCTAAAATGTTCAATGTGTTGAATGAATGTGTTGAGTATAGCATGACATCAGGAGCTCAACAAGCGTTGCGTAGAATTATGGAGATATATTCGGCAACAACAAGGTTTGCGTTGGCATGCAACAACTCGAGCAAGATCATAGAGCCAATACAAAGTCGATGTGCAATCTTAAGGTTTGGAAAGCTTGAAGATGAACAGATCCTGAAGAGGCTGATAGAAATATGCAAAAGTGAAAAGGTAGATACTATGAATTATAAAAGAAAAGGGTTTAATGGGATTTTTATGGTTAATGCAAATGATACTCATTGGTGATTTAGGCAAATGTATGCGTGTGTTGGTATGAGTTGATTTGGAGCAAAGATAGATTGGATATGCAAGTATACCATTAGATGTGGATATTGATACAATTAGTAACAAATCATGACAAACCATAACAAACGATTTAAATCATGATGCTTTGGAATAGGTGGAGTATACTCCAGAAGGACTTAATGCAGTGTTGTTTAGTGCGGATGGAGATATGAGACAGGCGATCAACAATTTACAATCGACATGGTCAGGTATTGGAATGATAACACCAGACAATGTATTTAAAGTCTGCGACCAGCCACACCCAACATTAATAAAAAAGATGATTCTGAACTGCAAGACAGGAAATGTAAAACCGGCACTTGATGAAATGGAAATGCTTTGGCACTACGGGTACTCGGCACTTGACATCATCACAACAGTGTTTAGAGTCGTTAGAAGCATGGACGGGCCAAGTAACAGCTCTGGTGGCAGCGATGGGCTGAGTGAAATTGAAAAGCTTGATTATATCAGAGAGATTGGAATTACGCATATGAAGATTGTTGAAGGCGTCCAAACTCTGGTCCAATTATCTGGGCTAGTAAGCAGGCTTTGTAAACTGAGTCTGGATAGCAGACTTTTCAAGATATAAGACATATATTACTGATTAAATTACATTGGTATCGGTATTGGTATTAGCATAACTTTATTTTATTTTATCTATGTGATTTATTGGCAACAGAATCAACACATCAAAACATACAATATCAAACAATACCATAAAAATACTATAAAACACAGCACTATTTTGATATGTTAAATGTTACCGGATCGTTAAATATTATTTAATACGATTTAAAAAGAAAAAGATAGTTAAAAAAAAATAGTCGAGTAGTTGGATGTGCGTAATATATAATGATACAAATATATATTGTAAGTGGTACTTGAGTTAAAAGTAAAGTGAAAAAAAAAGTGATAGAAAATCAAAATTAGGAAGAGTGAAGAAAAAAAAGAAAAAAAAATCAAGTGAGGAAAAAAAAAAAACATTGTACAAAGAGACAATATGTTTTTGAGACTTGATCAGAGATTGTTTAAATGGGGGAGTCGGTGGGGAGACTTTGACTTTATAGAATCAAAAAGTCAAAGCTGTCTTGAAAACAAATTTCAAATTAATCAAACAGCTTTTGCCCTTATATGCCGCTTTTAAACAATTACTAACATTGATGGCCAAATTGACATCAATTACATTTTTATTTCCTCTTTCCTTCTTTCCTTCTTTTACCACACTATTATAAATATGACATCCAAAAAAGACATGGGGTCATCCATGTAGATGATCAATCACTTGGAATCGCAGAGCAAAGAGGCGGAACCAATTTATGCAAAAGTTTGAATAAATTGACAGCCTGAAAATACATGGGGAAAAAAATCTGCAATTTTACTGGCGAATCGGATGGAATGGAGTGGGCAAGTATGGCAGGGCATGTACAAAACTTGATTGGTTGGAGTTTAAATCGACATCGGATCTGGGCATATCGACGAGGTTAAAGTCAGGGTTGGATTTGTCATTGTGAAAATAAGAGTTCTGTTGTATTTTTTGTTGGGAGTTTAGACAAATGCTAATACTGGAAGGCAAAGTAGATCCATTGGAAAAGTTGGGGTGGTTAGATTGAGCAGTGGTAGCTGTGGAAAATGAGTTGAACGAGTGAGCTCTTGGCTGCCTTAATTTGAATGCGGCATTTAGTTCAGTTGAGTTTCTTTTGAGCTTTCCAGTTGCGCTTGTATTGGTATTAGTGTTGGTGTTTATGTTGGTATTGTTGTTGGTGTTGTAGTTGTTCTGCTTTGAGTGGCAAAGCAGTTTTTTCCATTGGGCAAATGCACTGGAATTTACATATAGTCTGTAATTGACTAGCTCCAAAAAGGAGATCTCCATTTCGTTTATTTGGCTGATATTCAGTTTAGTTATTTTGTTCCATGCTTTGTTGGAGTAGGTTCTGTCCAAAACAAACTTTGAGGCGCAAATCAGCGCAGCAACAAACATTCTTCTTCCGCATCGTGTTACGTCAGTTTTGGTGGTTTTTTGGGTTGGTTTTCGCTGGGTGCCGGTAATTTTTTGCTGGCTGTCAGCATTTTGGTGAGCCTGGTTCAAAGTAATGTTGGTGAGTGTGTTAATGTTTGTACCAGTATTTGTAGTATTGTGGGCAATTGGGACTTCGATTTCACAGTCATAGATAGTTGGTGCATTGATTGGACAGGACTCGTTCGTGTTTGAGCTGGTGTTTGACTTTGATACAGGAATTGCAACGGCTCTAAAATCACCATAACCCTCGTTTTGTTGAGAATTTACAGTCGCCATGTTTATTGACGAAATGGATCTTTTGAGTGGTGCTGAGCCTGATAGATTTGACTCATTGAATCCCAGTTTGGTACTCATGTTGATGTGGCCGTGTGGACCTACACTGGCTAGCATTTGGTTTGGTGCTGGGGTGATGGGACTGTCTGATGGTGTTGAGCTTTTGCTTGATAGTAAAAAGTCGGCTTTCGTCATGCTGTTACTGGTTGATGATTGGCTGATTGGGACTGTCACTATGCTGATGTTGCTGTCTAGCCGGCTTTTCATTTCATCATTCAAGTAGATTTGTTCTTGGTAGTTGAATCCTGTTTTCATTTCGTACAATTTGTCACTCTGGCTGATCATTGGTTCCTTATTTGCTTCAACGCTTAGTTGAGCGTTTTGCAAAAAGTAATTCAATTCCTGCTGTTGCTGTAATTGTAGTTGCAATTGTATTTGCTGTTGTTGTTGTTTGATTTTATTCAGGTTTGCTATTTCCTTTTCAATGTTGTTTTTGGCTGCCTCTCTTTGCTTAGCCAGAATTGCTGGCTTCGCTCTTAGCAAGTACAGAAACGCTGTTTCCAATACTGTAGAGTCAAGTCTTGACTGCCTATGCGTTTCACTAATAAAACATTTCAGCGAACATAACTGTGTTTTTTGTGACTGCGAATGGTTTGGCCAGATGTTCTGGATAATTGCACATCCTATATCATACAAATGGTCCAGCTGCTCTGCTGTTTTTGGTGCTGGTGCCGCTGTCTGCGTTGGTGTCGAGTTTACCGCTGTTGTGGCTGATCCCTCTGTCACGCTTCTTTGGCTGGCCTCATTTCTACCTTTTTGTTGATATTGCTCCTCAAACACCGCTGTGTGCGCTGATCCTTGAAATTGCTCCCCATACCCTCTTTCTGCGTACCGATCTTTGTTAATCTCTGCTGGATTAAGCAAACTGGTAATCAGAAGCCTTCTATCACATGTCTCTCTCGTCTCCTTATATCCTACCACACTGCTCTCGTATCTGCTAACTGCCTCCAGCTGATTCCTCGCTCTTTTGCGCTCCTGCTCAAAAACCTCTCTGCTGTCCCCATAGTTTCTTATTCTTTCTTTTATGTCTGAGCGTGCATTGTCACACAAGTGTGTTTCTATCATGTTTGTTCCTGCTGGTTGTTTTTTTTAGTCTATTTACAAATACTATATACTATTTATTATAAACAAATAAATATATATTCTAATATTTATAAATAGGCTTTGTTGTTTAATTGCTGTTTCTTTCTGTTTCTTGTCGACTTTCTTCTCGTATAGATCTCCTTGTTAAAGCTTTTGTCTTTTATATATTTTCTCCCTTTTTTTTATGTGTGTAAAAAAAAAAAAAGTAAAGTTATATAAAAAGCTTGGCTTAAATTCCAGTAACCTATTTCTTGCTTTATCACTGTTGCTTTCTTGATGGATTAAGTTCTGCTTACTTTTTTGTCTCCTTTTTCTTATTTAGACTCTAAAAATCCTGTTAGGAAGTTCAGAATTTGCTTAAAATATTCTAAGAAAGAAAAGTAACTTAGTTAATCTTCACACCGGAAAGCATCGTTATTATATATTTTATGTTTGAATGGGGTGGTTCTTTGTTAGTTGTTGATGCTAGTTTAAATTACTATAACTCCGAGAATGCCAAGTTGGTTATAATATATAGAGGTATACTCAGGAAAACTACGGAATGGTTTTGGCCGAGATTTTGGCTATATATAAAATAGGAATATATTGAAATAAAAATAAACTAAAGTGGGAACTTTTCAACAGCTCTACTTTTTGCTTTTACTATATTTTTCTTTTTCTTTTTCTTTTTAAAACTAATTATTTTAGCGGATTTCAAGTTGCCCAGTATCCTTTCTTTTTTTTTTTTTTTTTTTTTTTTTTTTGCTTCTACAAAGCTTGGATTAAAAAAAACTGAATTTTTGGAGCATAACTAATTTCAATTTGGTCAAACGGAACTTTTGCCGTATTATTTATTTAATTTATTTTAGTTTAGTTTAATTCTTCATGACAATTTTACAATCCTCTTTAACCATTTAGGCTCAATCTTTTTTTTCGTCCATGCCTTTTTCCAAGCATTTTGGCTTTTTTAGCCTTCAATCTCCTGTAGGCCTATTAGATTCAAACTAATCCTTTAAATCATTTTCTTCAATGTTAAATATTAATGCTATCATCTACCCTGCCTATCGTGTCTAAATCGCTTTGTTACTTTATTTTATCCTATTTATCCCATTTATCTTTATCATTTTCTCAACCATATTTGTAATGGAGTATACCTCATGTCTTGCTTCCCGCTGCAATTTTGTTTGGCTTTTCCTAACTTTGCCACTCTTTTTTTTATTTTTCACTAATTTTCTAAGCAATTATCATCCTAACACTTTTTGAAATCTTAATCTTTACTTTGTTTTTTCTTTTCAATTCATTAGTAAAAGTACAAATGTGCTTCGCAATTAGCTCAACTACGGTTTAAAGTGTGTCTGATTTGTCAGTCCTAATGACTGTTCAAGCATTTTATTTTTAGCAACAGGCTTACTAATTCAGCAAATGAACGGCCAAATCAACATTTTTCAACTGAATATGCTAAAATAGTTTAAAAGTAACGAATACACGAATATAATTCAAATATTGTGCTAAAACTACGAAAATGTCACAGTATACTCTTAAATGTGTAGGACTCACTTCAAAATGGAATGACAAATTAAGAATAAATAATTGGCGATTATTTTATCTCGTTTGTCATTCAACTTTTTTACTCTTTTAATTGCTAACAATCTACTGCGCTTTTTAATTCAGGTTGGGCTTATTATTGGGGCAGACAAAATGTTGGCTTTTTAATTTCCTATTATTGCATTCTATCCAACTGAATTATTGGTCAAGAACATTTACTCTAGATTTATCAACCATTTTATTACTAATACTCAGAATTCATCTTAGCCTTCATCATCTCTTCCACCTTCCATTTTATTTGCTTTTTTTATTTTCGTTTGAAAAAAAAAAAATGGATTGCATTTGCCTTTACTTAATCTCCCCTGTCTCGAAATCATGTTTAAGGAGTAGTAAGGAGTAAATAAATATGGTTGATTTATTGTATCAAATTTTAGTTGGGATGTTTGTTATTTCCACAATTCAGTTTAATGTTTGGGATATCTAGAATACAAATCTTGCCTTTAAAGTCTTTTTGCCAAATCTTTGTCAAACCTTTGCTTTTTTTGCTTTTTTGTTTTTCAGCTTTCATTTACTTTTGACTCTTGATTTTCCTTTTAGACCTATGGCTTTTATAGTCTTTCAATTTAAAAAGTTCAAATAGTTGTTGCGTTTTTACCTCTTTCAAAAAAAAAAATACAAAAGTACAAAATTATATTCCCAAAACTAAACAATAATACGGAAACGGCATAAAAAAACACTTTCCTACATTATTCTCAACCTGAAAAAAGAAGAAAAGGGAAAAAGAAAAAAGTCCTATTGCAAGCACTTTGAAGAAAACACTGTTTTAACTCGTCCATACTCTATAACCTATTATTCTCAAGCATCCTTGCTCATTTCACTCCATTGTTTCTTAATAAGCTGCTTTTGTGTACTAATAATATTTTTTATTTCTGCTCAACTTGTTCGATTTTAATCACACAATAGCGTATATGTTATTTGTAATTCCAATAAGCGCTGTCATTGACCATAATGGAACTTACAGTCAACAAACATGTCATGACTCTTTTGGAGCTGTGTCAAAAAGAATGATTATCTCATAAATGCCATATTTACTTAACCAACCTCACCAGACCTTCTGAAAAAAAAAACTTGATTAACAATCCACAAACTACGGCAATAATTTCCCTTAATTTGGCATTTCAATTGTCATCTAAACAACTCTATTTTTTAGCTTTTGAATAGTCCTCTTTCACTCGCCCCTAGGACCAGCTTCTTTGCCTTATTTTCTTTGTTTTGTTGTGTGATTTTTTTTCTACCCCACCGTTCTACTTTGCTTTTTTTTCTAGCTTCTATTACTAACTTGTCAGGCTATTTATCAGGTTGTTTATGTATTCGCTACTGGATTGTTGTTTATTTTACCTCCAACTACAACTACTACATCTAAAGAATAGTTTAATGCTGACGAGTAACGTCAATATATTCTCCCAAGTTAAACTTGGCAAAAAAAAAAGTAAAGAATTACACCACTCAATTACCTTCCATCCACAAAGCCAGGCTTACAAATCAAGCCAAAAAACAATAAATAAAATGCTCACTCCGATTTTTTACTGTCTATATTCTAAACTAGTTTATTCCACTTGCTAATCAGATTGTCACCCCCTCTTGGCTCAAATGCCCAATGTAGTTATATTTGAAATCACTATTTAATAACTCCTTTTCCTGATGACGCACATTCTCCAATATCAAATCCAGCCATCACAGTTGTATTACAACAACTTAATTACTAATATTACAATCACAATCATAAGCATTGTATCATCATATAACTGTACTATCAACAGGATCGTACCATCATACAGCTGTACTATCAACAGGGTCGTATCATCGTATAACTGTACCATCACCAGGATTGTATCATATCGCTACATCATCACATCACTACATCATAATATCATCACATCATCACAGCCACTATTATATGCTATCCACCGCCCACTATCAACAACTTGCTAACATGTGCATTCCACTACACTATTATATAGCTTTGTCTCTAATTACTCACTATACTACTACATCAAAAAATACCTGTTTTCATCTGATAAGCCTTTGTGAAACCAACCTATCGCCTATTCAGATTTTGGGTTAGTAAGTTTATAATCAAATTTCCAGTCTTTCTCATTCAATTCTCCTGCCACTAGAAACAAACTGCTGCTTTCGAGTATCTTTTCACGTTGGAGTTTGAAACACCCTTTAAGAAAGCTAATATCGATATGCCTTTTACCAGCTCAACTGCTGTAGATCCTGTTTACTCTGTAGCCTCAACAACTGAATTCACATCCCCCCCCTCCCTTCCCCTATAATTCTCGTATCTTTAACCTCCTGTAACAATGATCTAAAGTTTGATGCTATATTTTGATATTCGCTCTAATTCCTTCAAATATTATAAATGCGTGAATTAACCAATCGTACTATTGCCAAACTTGGTTTATCTAGAAGAAATGTCCATCACTTTGTTGTTTTGCCTTTTTTCTTTGGCTTATTTTTTTCAAACAATTTAGACCTGACTAGTGTCCAATAGATTATTGTAGATTTCTAAATTACCTAATCATTACCTATAATCCAGACCTAATTAACCATTTTAAGCAGCAATTTGGTAGGCTACTGTGATTTAAAATATCAACCTTGCCTGGAATAGCGCCAATAGTAGTGCTTCAATTCTCATTATTTCATATTCTGTCACTAAAAAGTGCTACTTGTAGCCCTTAATCTTTAACGTTTCATATTTTGTCGCTTCTCTTAATACACTTTGCTTTACTAATTCTTTGCTTTTTGTGGAACTAAAAACGGATAGAAAACTTTTCAATTAAAAAACAAACGAATAGCAAGTTCTTTACATCTGGGTATCATGGTCTATTGAATAGTCAATTGGCTATGCTTAGCTTCACAGTATTTGGATTCCAACCACAGAATACTGTCTACTGTTTGCGAAAGATAGTAAGATTATATTTACCCAGGTGTTTAAAGGATGGCTTGACTATCAAATCAATCCAGTTTACTTTCTTTGAGCTGATTATAAACTTAGTATAAAACAATTCTAAAATGGTTGGTGGGATTTAGTAAAAAATAAAAACAGTCAATGAAATTAATCACACATGACATATTTTGACATGTTGGATTGCCCAAAAATGATAACAACGCCTGACCTTACGCTAAATTGCAGTGATTATTCATTTCAGCATCATTGTGATTACCAGGTTGAGAATAAAATGACAAGGTAGTGTTGTGAAAACTGGTACATGAAGAAAGGGTTGGGAAACAGCAATGGTCCCCAAGTTCCTGTTATAAAACTGTTTGCTAAAATGGCGTTGTAGTGATATGCCCCAGGTTCACACAAATCAGTGGTGATATTACGGCGATTCCAGTTGTCTTAATGCCACATATTTTTAGTCATCGACGTTAACCTTATTAAAAATAACCACTTGGCAGAGGAAAAATTATTTATACATGTATTAAGTAATAAACTCCGTTGAACCAAAGCATGTCGCATATTTGGTAAAAAGCAAACCTTGTGGAGCGTGAGCTACTGCTTAATAACATATCAGTCTATCAAACACGACTGCATATATAATTGTTTAGGTAGTGCTGTCCAGCAGATGCAAAAGTGCTGCGGATATCCCATCAGCCAAGTAGATTTGTAATACGGTCGTTCACACTGCAGCAAAACCCCAATCACCTAAAACGCACTGCGACTGACATATCTGATGTTACCCATCTGACTGGGGGGTTCACTGCATATCGAATAAGTAATCTGGAACGGTGTAGGGGCTTTCACCTGATTTTTTTCTAATATAATTTTGCATCTCAAGTACTACCCATCACATATATTCGCTATAGCAAATACGATGCTTTCATTGGTTATACAGACATACCTCCAAGTTTCCTACACCTAGCCCCCTCATCACTTTAAACAATAACCGCAGCAACATAAACCAAGGCGTACATAACTATTTGACATACGTCTTCTTACTGAGAAGTGCACTATTGCGACAATATCGCCTTTTTGTTAACTATACACAAGTAGCTTTGTTATAAATCAGTCGGCAAAACTTTAATTCGGAAAGGTCGAACTGTCAGTGTCATAGACACAAGAAAAATCCGCTAATCAGCGAATAACAAGACTATATTACCAAGTGTTCAGTAATGATGGGCTTATTTTGTTACCAATTTACTAAATTGGAAATTCCGTTATGATTTTCACCTTAATTGGTAGGGAGATGTTTAGTCTGGTCATGTGAAGCTTGATAACCATGTTTCTTGACTTGGATAGCATATATATATATTATATTTATATATATCTATGTACGGTTCGACCATGTTTCATGAGTATAAAGCAAAATTTATATTTAATCCCGATTGAATAGTCAAGTGTGTCTGAATGTATCAAATTAGTTGTAAAATCAACCATTCTTTGCTATGATGGCGCAATGTTTAACAGTGGAGTTTTGTTTATCCATTCGCTTTTGAAAAGCATTATTTCCCTCCCCCCACTATAATTCTTGGGCTGTTTGGCTTAAGAGTTGCAAACAGAGACGTCTTGATATAACCAACTACAGTGGGGCGGTTTATTGTTTTGGAGTGTTTTTTTTTTTTTTTTTTCACTATACTTTCTGCTCCGCTTTATAAAGCCTACAGACAATTTACCGAAAGAATGAATTGGCGAGGACTATTATTGTTGTGCGTGGACATAAAAGTACGCCATTGGTCAGCTGAAATGCATATTTTTTTTACTCGAGATTATGGGTTGACTAGTTGTTGGTTATCGGAAGAGGAAAAGTGTTAGGTAACAGGAGCAGGATGCAAAGTAAACAAAGTAATTATTAGATTTAGAAATGAACAAAGGCGGCAAGGTTTGGGGTTGTTGACTTACAGCTTGGAGTTTCCAGCAAATCCGTAGAGTGTTTTATTTTGTTTAGTTATTATTGAGGCTACTGTGGAGTAGCTTTCCAAAGTAAAAGCCAAGCTTTAGGGGGGATACACCGAGATATAGCAAATAAACAAAAGATGTGAACCCAAGTGTAAACAACTGGTAGATTGTCAAAGTCTTTTTTTTTTTTGCATGTATTTTTTTTTTTGTAAAACAAAAGAACAATAGTGGAGAGACGATAAAGCAAAAATAGAAAAGCAAGGAATAAATGAAAAAAACAAAAGGAAAAAAAGCAAGATATTGAAAGAAAAATATGTTTAAAAATGATACAGTTAGCAATCAAAGAAAAGCAAAAAAGTAAGGCAAAAAAAAAAGAAAAGCGTTTATATTTAGTAGAAAAGTTCTAAATCAACACGCCTGTCCTTAAAAACTACGCATTTAAGCAGTAATAATCAAAAATAATGAGCCCACCAAAGTATTCAGATGTCCTCAAGCAAGTCAACGACTTGTTTGGCAAAGATTTCCCGGTTGGAATTGAGAAGCTTGAAGTCAAAACCAAGACAAGCAATGGAGTCGTAAGTGTATTTTCAATGTTTTATAGCGGGATCATCCAAGAAAAATAAATAAATTACGGGCTTAAAGAGTAAGGGAGAGTGTAGTAAAGAGTAAAAGGCAAAGTAAAACAATATTGATGATGAATAATAGAAATTCACAGTTAGTGGAACAAGAAACCAAGGCAGCGGAGCCATCAATGGAGAGATCAATGGAAAGTACACAGATGTAGCAAACAACATGACGTATACCGAAGTTTTCAACACAAACAGCATGTACACATTGGAGGTAGAATCAGAGAACAACTTTACCAAGGGGCTTAAAATCAATGTGAAGGGAGCAGCTTCATTGGTTTCATCCAAGCGCAATCTTAGTGGAGACATTTTCTACAAACAAGACAACATGGCAGCATACATAACTTCAAACATTCTCAATTCACCAAGCGTCAACGCCAACATTGTGTTCAGCAATGGAGGAGTGCTGTCGGGGGCAGAAATCAAGGTTAACCCAGCCAACCAAAGCGTGGAGAGCACAGATTTGTTGCTTGGATTCGCAGGGTCAGATTATAGAGTAGCTTTCCAGACCAAGAACACATTTGGGTCCTTGACAGCAGCTTATCACCAAGTTGTCAAGCCAGGAGTCCTCGAGGTTGCAGCACGCACAACTTACGACTTGAAGAAGTCCGAAAACAACGTTGTTGCAGAGGTTGGTACCAAGTATGCCATGGATAGAACTTCATTCATCAAGGCCAAGGTCAACAATGCAGGCCATATTGGTCTTTCATACTCCCAGGTTCTCAGACCTGGAGTAACAGGCTTGGTTGGTGCCTTGATTGATACCAACGCACTATCCGAGAACAAGCACAAATTGGGTCTTTCACTTACCTTTGAATCTTAAATAGGGGGGGGGGTTTGTCCCACCTTTTCATTATCATCTAATTGCTACTTTTACTTGTTCGGTTGGTATATATGTTTACATGTTATTTATATCGAGTTGGTAATAAAACATAGCAAAGTTGGATTTTTAAATGCCTAGATGCCTAGGTTTGCAGAATTGGGCTTCAAGCTTGCTGAAAGCTACCATTGGATTCTTAATTTATTTATTATTGGAGAGTTTACAAGTAGTCGGTATTTGTAATGTAAACGTGAATGACATACAGCAAAAAAAAATAAGCTTTTAAAACAAAGCCGGATAGGAATAGTGTATACTAGAAAGAGTATAAAGATAGTAGTATCGAGTGTTTGCAAGTATGTAGAGAAATGTGATTGGTTGATGGGGTCATGAAATAATACAGTTACTGGCTTTACTATTTTGTGCAGGATTATTGCGCTGTTGGCTAGAGCTGGTGTGATTACTGGCTTGGTTTCTTCGAGGCCTTTGGCTGTTTCTATTACCGCTTTGGTTTGCGTTCCCACCATACGCGTGTATTTCGTTTTCTAGATGCTGCTGAAATAGTTCCTGTGACCTCGTCTTTTTAACTCTTTGTGGACTTGTATTCGCGCTGTCGTTGGCTAGCGGAACGCCGTATAGGTCGTCTCTATGGTTGGACCTCATACCATGCGGCAAGCCGAAGTCTTCACGGCGGTTACCATGCGGGTGTCTAGTTGGCGCGTTGTTTCCTCCACTGCGTTGGTTTTCCGACTGCTGCAGCGATAGTGCAAACTGGTAGCTATAAAGAACAGAAAAAAAAAGAAAAAAAAGACATAAAAAATAAAATATGGTTACTAATGCCCTTGTGTAGATTGTTATAACTAAGCAGCACCAGGTATACTGAAAAGTTGGCAGTATTTCTAGTCCACCGATTGAGGAAACCTAAAGTTTAATATATATATATAAGTGTATAAGTTTACTCCAAGTCAATCTGCCCCTTTTCGCTTGGCTGGTTAAACCACATTTTGTGCTCTTCAGAATCGTTCCTAGCATAATCTGCATCGTTTGCGCCTTCCCTCAGCTTTCCTCTTGGGTTTCCTGGCCTTGCCATATCATCATTTGCCGAATGATCGATCCTGCCTGACTCGTCATCTATCATTGGAATAAAGTTCGAGTCAAGAAATACAGACGCCACCTGATATACATCTACAAGTGTTTCCCATACAATACGCGAATCACTGGCTACACTGACGTCTGTACACAAGATATACAGTTCTCCTTTCCCTCTTTTATACACCGTAGAAAACTTTTTTTTTGCATAAAAAAGAAAAGAGTAGAAAAAAATAATTGTAAGTTGAGGTCAAATAAGGTTCACAATACCATCTTTAATAGTTAGTATAGTATCATACAAGCACTATATTTTGATTAGAGTCTATTGAATCATTACATGGTTGTTTCTGAATAAAACGCATAGGTGGTTTTCTGGAAGTGACGTTCCAATCATATCTAGCCCATACTCTGTTATCTGTGTTGCGCTTTGGTTCAAAAATTCTCCAACAATAGATGCTTATTGTAACAATATTGCGACGTTTTTAATGCCACAAGTGTATTTTTAGTTAATAAAACTGTATACCGCAACCAATAGAAACAAACACGCTTCACAGCAATACCGAAAGCCAAATAAATCTACACATTTCTGCTGTAATACACGGATAAACTGTTTACCATTTTGAATTATATCGCCTTTTGACTCGTTGCTGGATTCATGGTTTTCTAGCTTTTTGTCTCCATTTTCGTTTTCATTTCCCTTGCCATTACCGCCATGCTTTACATCAATTACATCCCCGCTGCTCAAGGAATCCCCATAAAAAACAAAACTAACTGCCCCTTCGTATGAACTGTTGCACGATGTCGTCAATATATTAAACAAATGTGACTCTTCAATCGGATCCACCAACCAGCCGTGAACAAAGTCTATCTGGAAGGCTTTGAATATCAGCTCTGCAGTGCTACCAGGCTCAATTCCTCTTATCGAGTCAAAGTGTATATTGATGTCCAACCCTTTACTCAAACCTGGTAACTGCGAAATCACCAAATCCAACATTTTCTCATTTTCTTCAGCACTGTTGCTCTTTGAAAGATCCAACTGGCTCTTGTGCGTAAACAAATAATCCCCCAACATCGTGATTATCTCACTGGTATTTACTGTCTTTCCTGTGCTGTTGCTTTCATTCACAAACTCCAATTCACCACGGAGTACCAAAGCATTTGCAATTGCGATTAAAGGGCATGGCCCATTTTCTACAAACAACAACAACAATAAACATCTTTCTCAGTTCATTACCCGTCGTATTGCTTTAGGCCACTTTATTCTACCTTCTCTTTCCTTCAATAAAACCTCGAATTGCAAGCCAAGATCCTCTAGCTTATTTTCACTACTTTTATTTTTATTTACAAAACCTGCAGTTTTCCTTTTAAAGCCATTCAATCCTGCTTACCGTTTTGCGTTACTATCCACAGTGGTCTTTCTATCCTCGTCTGTAAATCCCTCCACAGCATTGCTTTTAGCTTATGGCTTTCATCCAAAGTCGCTTTTTTGTTGCTTTTATTTCCGTCCATTGTTGATGTACGTTTGCTTTTGGTAGTATCAATCGAGTTTCCCGCTTTTCTGCCAAGGCCAAGTATATCACTTGTATCCAAACCTATATTTCGGTTCGTAGTTTTCAGATTCTTAGTTTGCAGATTCTTGGTTTAATTTTTTTATTCTCCCTTCTCCTTCTCCTCTTTAGCTATAGCTCAAATTCCAAGCTTTTGCTTCTTTACTGGCTTTCTTTCTCGCCTACAGCACAACGTTTTGCGTTACCGATTTAAAGACTCCTTAGTTTATTTATTTTTTTGAATATACTAGCGTTGTAGACTAATGTCTTGTATCGTCTATTGCCTATTGCCTTTGTTTTTATTGTTTTTCAAGATTTATTCGTTTGATGTTACCAAGGTGAGTTTTGATACTTTATTCCTTAAACATTCTACACTTAATTATGCATGATTCTTGGTTTGACATTGGCATTGGCATTAAAGCGCAAAACTAATTACAACTTCAAATCCCCCCCCCCCCCCCNNCAAACCCCCCCCCCCCCCCCAAAAAAAAAAACCAATCACAGAAAAAAAGGGGGGGAGAGGCGGGTTTAAACTTGCAAAATAAAGGCCAATATTATTACTATTTCCAAGAAATGCGTTCATTATGAAATTAGAGCTGTTTGTGATTTTTAAAATTTGCAAAATTTAAAAGACCAGTTTTACCAGTTCTGAATTATTAGGGCTTAATACTATGATCATGTTTAAGACAGAGAACCAACATAATTAAATCAGTGACAGGCATGCTCATAACTTGCTTGGCTTCATTACCACCACACATTTGAAAAAGAAGAAAAACACACATTCATAGTTACATTTTGTAATTGATAAAATGCACGTGCAAACTCACTCAAAACTTTTGGTTTTAATCGGAAAAAGCTTTGTTTGTTAAATAAATGCTATATAGTAACAATGGTAGTAACTGAAGAAATATACTAATCATTGAGTGGAGCAGAGCAAAGAGTTGTCTCATGCAATGTTGGCACAGTCTTCGAGATAAACTATCCAACCATAAATGGGTCAGATTTAACCTTTAGCTGCTACCAAGGTGGTATTATTAACAGCAAATAAAGCAATCCCGTCGACATCAACATACTAATCTATGGATATTGTAAAGTACAAGTAGGTATCAGGCAAGAGCAGATATATGGGATCCCAGGCTTTTATGACTTTTAGAGTTCAAAGATAAGGCCCAAAAGTCTAAACCCTATATTTTTGTTTAGAGACCATAAAGCTTATGTAGTTTCTTAGATGGCTTATCTTTGATGGAGTTTGTTAATAAGTGTGTTAGTAATTCTCTGTTGATTTTATTGAAGCTCCTTCGTTGATTTATGAAATTTAGCACAGGAAAAGACTACACACAGAACAAGTATCTAACAAAACAATGAAAAGACTAAATCAGCAAAGCCAGACCAAACTAAAGGCCGTTTGGATACATAAACATCATGTTTTCAACCTGCTTAGGATCGCGAAGCTCTGGTGGCTGCATCAGCGAACACTTCAAAGTACCAGCAGTCTTGGTGAAGTTTTCAACTGTTACCAAATCTCCATAGACTTGTTCGATTAGTTCAGGCAACACTGCTAGGAGCAAACGCTGGGCGTTATCACCATTCTTTTTTAATATCATCATCACATCCGTGGCGGTAACCGATGCCTCCTCTTCTCTCCAACTGTCGTAGTCGGTCGACATGCATATCATTTGGTAAGCGAGTTCAGCTTCGCGAGCCAACTTGGCTTCTGGGATCGCCGTCATATTGATAATGTGTGCTCCCCAAGATTGGTGCAATCTGGATTCTGCACGGGTCGAGAATGCTGGTCCTTCCATAGCTATAACGGTTCCGTTTTGAATAAGCTTGGAGTCCTGAAGCGAGTCTTTTTGTTTAAAAATCAAATCCGAAAGCCCTTTGTGGAATGGATCTCCAAACGAAACGTGTCCCGTGAGGCCTTTTCCAAAGTATGTTTCTGCTCTAATACCTTTAGTTCGATCAATTATTTGATCAGGAAGGACAAAATCTCCTGGTCTTATTTCCTCGCGAAGTGAACCAACAGCAGAAAATGCGATTACAACCCTAGCACCCACATGCTTTAAAGCGGCAATGTTTGCTTGGAACTTGACCTCTGTAGGAAGAAGATCGTGCTTTTCGCCATGTCTCGCCAAGAAAACGATCTTTTCTCCTTTATCCGTTTCGCTTACAAACAATGGACTGCTTGGTTTGCCCCATGGTGTGTCTATGTCTAGCGTAGCCAGGTGCTTCAGCCCATTTAATTTGTATAGGCCGGTTCCGCCTATAACAGCGATTCTAATATCTTTGTACTCTGGCGAGATTTCCATTCTTTTCAGTTTTGATTCCTGTTTCTTCTTTTAAAAGGAGCTGTAGTTTAACAATCACAGTGTTTTTCTTTGATTGAAAGCCAAAAGAAAATGATTTTCCTAAAAAAAAAAAAGTTATTTAAAAATAAAGCGACTTGGGACAAAATATTTTTAAAACGTTCAGAATAAGGGGGGAGAGGGTTATCGATCCGATTTAATGATTAATTGGTTCACTTTTTTTTTTCTTTTTGGAAAAATAGCACTAATGATTTTAAATTCAATGGTGGCCATTTTAAACCACTTGAGAGGACATCGTTAATAGCTACAATAGTAAGATGTGTAATGGAGCATGAACACAGATACCATATACTGATTAAAGCCTGCAACTTATTACTACCATTGTTAACACGGAATGAGGTTTAAAATTATTTATTGTTAAACAGCGTACAGAGACTTCAGTATCATTTAATGTCCATTGTGACATTCTTATTTTACTGTAAAAGGTATATAAAAAATAGTAAAGCAAATAGGAGGGAAGAAAAAAGTCGTTATGACTTTACAGACACAGTTGTTTTTATATAACTCGGCTAAATAAAAGGCAAGCCAGTGATGGGTAGTTAGTACTGTGGTAGATCGCAGTGTGTGGATAAAAAATGGAATTCATCTATGACAGTATAAATACTTCCATCATCCACCAGTGTATTTGTGGCTGACTTGATCTGGCTTGGCGTAATGCTAGGGCCCAGTTCTTGCTCAATGGCACTGATGTGAACGCCTTCGAATTTATTCTGAATGCTTGATATATAGTTGTAAACTCTTTTAATAACGGAGCCTTCACCGCCCTTGTAGTCCATGTTGTTGCTTGAGTTGGTGTTAGCGTTTTTTGCTGGGTTTGCGTTGTTGGCGCCTTTAACTCCTTTGGTGCTTTGCAAATGAACCAAGGTGGCTTGGATTCCGTGGTACGAGACTTCATTTAAGTCTTTAACTGGCACGATTGAATGGGCAACCACGTGTTTTTTGTTATTAAAGAGTCTAAAATCACCAACAATCCGTGCATACGAGCTTAACTTTATTGCAGACTCTTCGTCATCATCCAAGTTGTGTAAATGATTTGCCCACAGCTTGATTTCAATTGAACCTGTTCCGTCCTCAACAGTGTATGTTGTCATGGTTGTTTGTGCATTTATATTCCTCACAACACCAATGAGCGAGACTTGCTTGATTTCATCACCATCAATTACAAATGGTTTGTCAGGATGTTCAACGCTAACATCAAGTAGTTGTTTGATTGTTACGGGTCGCAAAGTCTGCTGGGTGTATGAATCTTTTTTAGAGTCTTCACCCTGCGAAGAATTAAAGCCGCCGCCAGTCTGATTGCCTCCGGAGTTAGATCCATTCCCGTATCCACTATTTGTATTTCCAAAGCTGTTGTTGTTGTTTTGATTCGAGTATGCATTGTAGCTATTGAATCCTGAATTGTCTGAATATGATTGTCCGTTGTAATTATCCATTGTGGTTGTGTTTATTTTGACTTTTACTGTACCGAATTTAGATCTAGTCTGAGTTTAGTTGGTTTTTTTTTTCTGTTCTACCAGTTTTCAAAAGTGTCTTGGCTGATATATTGTATTTGTTTGTTTATACTTTTCGTCTGTTTTCGATTTCAACACTAACAAGCAAAGGTATTTTGTCTCTTTTTATTTTTATTT
Organism: Capniomyces stellatus; assembly: GCA_001661515.1. Taxonomy (NCBI): domain Eukaryota; kingdom Fungi; phylum Kickxellomycota; class Harpellomycetes; order Harpellales; family Legeriomycetaceae; genus Capniomyces; species Capniomyces stellatus. The sequence continues at coordinate 123,661 of LUVW01000009.1, read as the reverse complement.
TTTGCCTTTTCTTTGCCTTTTTATAGACTTAGTTTTCTGGCAAGTCCAGCTAATTGGCTTTTGCTATTTATAAATGTGTTTTTGTAATTTCTATTCGGCTAATCTAATATGCTATTTTATTAATCAGAGGAAGGTCTATTCAATGCTTTTTACCTCCAAAGCTTGATCAGGATACTGTTTGATTATTGGCTTTTTACACGAAGCTGCGTAAAAGGAAAAAAACACCAAATTCTTGACTGGGTTAAGCCTTTAACAAGAAAAAAGTAGGTGAAGACAAGTAACCGAAATCTGGATTTATAATTTGTTTTGTTATTTGCAAGATAGCGCATCATTCTAGGTAATAGCATGTCTTGGTATTAAGTGTTTTTTCGAGTCTGGCTAAAGCTATTTTACTGATATTAGTTTTATCGAACTGTTAATTTGGATCTTTGAAAACCAAAATAGTTCGATTTTACCAATCATAGCGAGTTTGATAATATCAATGTTTACTTTTGGGGATAATAACGAATAAAAACATAGTATATAAAATAACAATGGATTTGAAAAATGGTAAAAACCAGGGCAAATCTCCAAACAATTTTGACTTGAGATTGTGGGTTTTGAGGATATTTGTTGGTATCAGGACGAATAGTTTCCTTATTGTTTATTGAAATGTAAAATGTGTAATTTCCAAAATAAAAATAAATTTAAATTTAAAAACAACAAAACGACCAAATGGCCTAAAGAGCTAAAGCAAAGTGATTAGAAGTAATCAATCCAGATATAGTTAATAAACTAGCAAATAAATTAAAGTTCACAGCAGCCAGGTGTACATTAGGTCTCAGAGCTTGCCTATACCCGTCTTAGATGCAGAGCCCAAAATAGATTCCACCTTATTAACCCGTATTCGACAAATACATCAGTACTATTACAATCATAATATTTTCTCCGGAAAGCCAAAATAGGCAAACCAAGTATATAATTCTAAACCAAATAAAACAAATAAAGCTCAACACGCATACACACAAGAAAGGGCGGTAAAAAGGGATGAATAAGGGTACAGATAAAAAGAACGTAATAGGCCGAGACGTATTTCTACCTAGTAAGTAAATCCAAAAACTAGACAGTAACTACTAGATACTAGGCAATGCACACTAGATACTGTACAACGGCTACCAAATACTAGCGACAAAACAATAACCACTGGGCAGTAGGCAGTAGGCACCAAAAGTATTGGAACATTTGATAACATTTACAGAAAGGAGCGAGTATAAAATGATTGATTGAAATGTAAATAGCAAATGTCGATATACCAGGACCAGGCCAGTACGACCCATCGCTAGAGGTATCGCAGTCGCATCGAAATTACGGTTTTCTAAACAGAGCTGCACGGTTTCCATCGGGTAAGCGTAGTTCTTAATGGAAGAATATATGGGCAGTGTTTTTGTTGAGTTATTATGGGGAGTATGTGTTGATAATGAAATTGAAAAGCATAAAGTGAGTATTGAATTTAAACTGCACAGTAGATAAACATGGGCTATTGGACGAGGAACGGAATTATATCCAGGAAAGAGGGGTGCTTAGGAGGGCTCACGGGAGCTACAATGGAAAAAGAATAAAGTACATGGTGAGTGTGTGCAAGTAAATTGACTATTGGATGTTTAAATATAATAAAAAGGCAGATATGTGTCGTTTAGATAGCAATGAGACTAAAAAAAAGAGAACTATTGTGGATATAATAGGACCCAAAGGAGGAGGTGGAGGTTTTGAAGCAAGAGGTGATAGAATTATATGGAAAAGTAGAGAAGAGGGAAATGGAAATGAAGAGTTTAGAAGGGGAATGCAAAAGAATGGAGCGGGATTTGGCAGATAAGAGTAATGAGGTGGAGTTGATAACAAAGAAGTTTGCGGATACAAGTGAACTTATACAGTCGGGGATTGAGAAAGAGACGGAGGAGCAGAATGCCCGAGTTAGAGCTATTGAGAAGAGTTATGCAGAGAGGCTAAACAGACTGGAGAAGAACTATAAGCGGGAGTTGGAGATCAAGAGAAGCGAAATTGAGGTTGGGAATAGGAAGGAAATGAAGTTCAAAAGGGAGATAGAGGAGCTGGTCAATAGACATGCAAAGGAGCTTGAGGAAAAAGAAAGCGTGATGATAGGGAGAAAGATGGAGCTGAGGCAGTTGTATGAGCAGCAAAGTGCGATTAAGAGGCAGCAAGAAAAAGCAGAAAGCGAGTTGGCAGAAAGAGATAACAAGATGAGAGAAATGGAGGAGGTGATGACAGAGCAGCAAAAGGAAAACATTGGTCTGCAGAGAAAGTTGGTGGATGCAAAGCAGAGACTAAGCAGTAAACAGGCTGAGCTGAGGGTGGATATGGAGAAAGAGAGTGAGATTTGGGAGGTGAGACTGGAAGCGACAAAGAAGGAATACGAGCGCAAGGTGTCTGTTAACCAGCGGATGATGGGGGAAAAGCATAGCTTGGAGAAGGCAGAGATGGTAGAGTCGTTTAACAAGCAAAGGGAGGAGTTGGAGGACAGGATAAAGAGAGAGTATGAAAAGCAGATCCAGCAGATAGATCGACAGAACTTGAACGTAGGGAACAGCTACAGGGCAGAGATCCAAGAGTTGGAGTCGAGGCTTGACTCGGAGATGGAGAAGAGTAAGGAGGCTATTGAACAAAAGAATATAAGGATCAGAAAGCTAGAAAGAGACAACAACAGTCTGATATACACAAACGAAAGCCTGCAGAGTGAGGTTGAGGACAAGGATAATAAGATAATGGAGCTTGGGAACATGGACAGAAGCAATGTGGAGAGACTGAGTCGAGAAAATGAGGAGTTGAAGAGGACGAATAGTGAGTATAGAGGAGAGGTAGAGAGGAGCAAGGAGGAAATGGCGAAGAGCCAGAAGAAGATAGATGAACTGCAGGCTAAAAACGCGGACATCAGATCGAATAACGAACGAAAGCAGGAAGTTTTCAACAAGAGGGTTGCGGAGATCGAGGCAGAAAACGAGAACATATTAAACAAGCACGAGAAGCTGCAAAGCAGATATGACCAACTGAAAAAGGTCCACCAGAGCTCAGCAGCGGAGCTTGACAGCACAAGGTTGAGCTTGGCCAGGTCAGAGTCTATAGTTTCAACGATCGAAAGCGAGTTGGGCGAGACTAGATCCAAGCTGGACAAGCTGAACAAAGAGCTGTTTAAAGTTCGGGAGGAGCTTGATTATTCAAACAGAAGAGTGGCAGAAATTGAAGAGGACTCGAGTAAAAACGTGAACAATATTGTAAGCAAACACAAGGAAACGCTGAAGAAATATCTGGAGAGCAATAGCGAATTGATTGATGACAACAGTTCGTTGAAGGCCGAGCTTTTGCTGCTGAAGCAAAAGTCAGCAGAGTTGGCATCAAGCAATAGACTGCTGGCCGACTCGCTAAATGAAGCGACAGAGTCTGCGGGTCGTGAAAGAGATGGCCTGACCAGCCGGATTTCTAGGCTTTCGGGTGATGTTTTGAAATTAGAGAAGGATATTTCTGAGCACCAGACTGCCTTGATGAATAAAGAGGACGAAGTATCTAATTACCGCATGCAGGTCGATGGTGTGAGCGGGCAGCTAAACGATGCTGTTAGCGAGGCGCAGCAATGGAAGATTAAAGTGGAGCACCTGGAGCGTGAGATCGAAGCCAAGTCTCGGTCTTTAGGAGACGGCAGTTTGGTGGAATCGCTGTTTGAGTCGCTATCCAATGAGATGCGAATCCAAGCATTGTACAGCAGCGACAATTGCGATGCGTCCGAGTTCAAGGCTGCAGAAAAGTTGGTTCTGGAAAGGATCTGCCAGTTGGTGGCGATGGAGTCTAACGTTGAGGAGTACAAGTCCATAGCTGTCGAGTCCGCAAGCTGTTCTGAGTTTTACCAGTCCACAAATGCAATGCTGAAGTCTGTACTTTTGCAGGCTGAACAGGACATGGTTGAAATATCAGAAAACAACAGCAAATTGTTGACCAATTACGCAAACCAAGTGGACAAGTTCGACCAAATAATCACTACTCTGTACAATTTGGTCAACTATTTGAGGCTAAACCACTTCAACATATTTGTCCACCTTGATGCACATGCGTTTGATGCTCCAATACCAAACTACAATAGAGACGACTTTATAAACAATAGCTGCGAGGGTTTGCAATCACACCTCCACATAATCCTCCTTCTTTTGATGGAACAAGGCGGCGAGGGCCAGTTTAGCGATTTGGAAACTGAGCGTGTTGGGAATCTGAATCTGAACCAGCGAATCGATTACTTGAAGAAACTCAAGTTGGAGAATCTGGATTTGAAACACTCAAAAAATATGCTGCAGCGAGAGTTGCTCAGCAAAAATACCGAGTTGAAATCTGTTGAGCGCGAGTTGGTGGCTTTGAAGGATGTTTGGTTTGATAAATAAGTTGCTTTTACCAATTACCTTTTACCATTTACTATTTATAATTTATAGCTTTTTTTTATCTACTTGAAATATTTATCGAACTTGTTTATTATTTACCAAAACCATTATTTAAAAAAATAAATCCTTATTTGTAATTTTTGGTTTAATTTTGCCAACCAGTTTGCTGATCTTGATCAAAGTTGAAACCGTAAACAAAAACAAACAAAAAACAAACCAAACATAAATATTGGAGCCGCACCACACTTTGAGCTTTGGTTTTTATTATTATTTTTTTTCCCCAGTCGGTCTCGATTGCACAATTACTTCCTTTTCATTTTTGTGTGAGTGTGGAATTTCTCTTGAAGAAGGGAACTGCTTTTGTTTTATTTTAAAAATTCATTCCAGTTATTATCAAGATACGATTGTTGGTTTTAATCTTGAACCATTCCAAACAATAAACAATAAGGGCAAAAAGAAATGTACTTGCCAAACCGAACACAAAGTAAAAAACAAAACTCGAAAGCAAAAACACAGGCAAACCGCCAGCTAGTTGATATTTCAGACCTGGCATTATGGTCTGTGTCGAGTTTCAAGTCTGGTAATTCTGCTTTGAACTTTTGTGATTCAGAGGATTCCACGTTTTGGCAGTAAATCAATTAGCTATGTATTCACTTCTTGCTTTATTCGCTAAAGTATACAAAGTGTTTATTTGCTCAATATTTACTCATTTATACTATTCCTAGATCCGATGCGGTGCTGCCCCATTACATCGATGCTGTGTTTCCGCAGCTGGTAAAGATTAAAGTAAGCCTAAATCCGCGGGATCCCACATTCATGCTTTACATTCACATAACAGCCTACCACCAGCACACTTTTTTCCCCCTTGTCCACCTCGCTTTATTTGTTTGGTTCGCACTTGCTATTGCGTTCCGAAAACGATGCTAGTATTGGCCAAATCGTACTGTTCCACCTCAATTTATCAAATTGAGTTTGTGATTGAAATTAAAATGGGTGCTCATACTTGAAATTGATACTAAGATGACCTGTTTGTTTAGATGCTCGACTTGTACCTAGATTTTGAACTCGACGATAGCTACACGCCCGAGAAGATCACCGTACAGGCGGGAACAGCATATTCGAATTTAAAAGTACGTGTGTTCAAGTTACTTGTATAGCTTCCATATACGCCTTATTTCTTATCTACCACCCCCCATTTACTCGATTGCTGCCTACTTTTTACTATTTAGAACATTATCGATTTAGACTTGGTAGACCCTAAAGGGGCCATCAATATATTTCTTGGAGACGATAATTGCCAGTAAAAGAAAAAAGAATAGATTTTTACATGTATTTATTGCATCATTATGATTCATTATAACGTGTTTAGCTTAATAATTCCATTTACCCTGTACATACTTTTTTACTATGATGCCCAACTTCACTTTTATCAGATACATCCGTGCCTCAATTGTCCGACTCATGATCACTTCCAACCAACAGGGCGGTAATGACTCGAGAATTCGCAAGTTGAGTATATACTCACCTGAAGTGTAAGACTTTGACTCTTTTGCCATAATTTCCATAATTTTATTGGCTTTGGTATCTCGATTGCTCTAATAATACTCTCGCTCTTTAGTCAAGGTCTTACACCCATCTTTAGTTTATAATACCCTTTTTTTTCAAATGGAGGCTAAGCTATGATTATCCACAGCATATTCTTCACTTGGTATTACCAATTTCGTTAATAGTAATAGCAATGGTAATTCAATTGTTCTTCCCTTTATTTTATTCCCTAGGTCTTTAGACACTTCACTAGACCGAATCAGCGTGGACCATAGCATTTCTAATGCTGCCGAGTCTTTGGTATTCCCGAGATGAAATTAATGTACAGCCAATAACACATCTACGCATCACACTCATACTACTTACCACACAGCCACGTCCTTAAAGTTGACTGAATTATACATTATCTCTTTCATTAATCTTTTTAGATTATTTCTTTTTTAATTATTATTTTTTTTATTGAATTTTAATTGATATTTTAATTGCTTTCTTTTAGATACGTTTAGCAATATAATTTCTACTAGTTCTATTGTACTAGTTGTTTAGTAGTACTTGAATGACTATGGTAGCCGTGACTATTATACAGCATATTAAAAACAATATGTGGCTAAAATTTACTTGTTCTAAAGCCATATTGGCTAAATGTAAGACATGAGATATTAATCCGTTGCTGAGGCGCTGTTTCTTTTTTTCAAATAGCTTAATGAGGCGTTGGACAGCTTTTTGCTAAACCAAGGGAGACTCTGTGGAATTTCATAAAAAGCCAAGGGGTATTCAGTTAATCTATTTTGCGTTGTAGGGTAGCGGTACAGTTGCTTCCATCCTATACTTATATGACCTGATGACCCAATAATCTTACTTGGTATATAACAGACCTCTGGTAGACTCAGAACCATTGGGGTTTCAATGTCGTTCAATGGTTGGTGCTTAGATGCTTAAATACCAGAAGAAATGTCATATGGCAGCAAAGATAGCTGTACAAATGCCGTGGCTACACTAATAATAGCAGTACGCGTGATGTAACATTGCATCGATAAATAAAACCAACAGCTGTGTTGTGCTTGAAAGTGTAAAAATAGCATTGTTGTATATTTATCTTAGTTACAACTGGACTACACGCTTTTTTTCACTTTTGATTTCAAGCATAGTCATGCCAAGAATAGACAAATACCAAAAGCAAATTCATACAGCTAACTTGGTTTTAGTGCTTTATTGCCATTATAATTTTCTAGATGAATTTATTCTCTGTTTAGCGGCTTAAGTTTAAAATGTAGGTTAAAGCTATTAGGTGCTTCATTTACTGGCGACTTGTGTATTGGTCGAGTCTAATGTATAATATTTCTTTAATTTCACCATCACCACCACCAATTACGCTGCTGAAAGTTGTCAGCCGTACTTATAGTGTTATCATTATAGTTTAATTTTGGAAAAATAATTAATCCGAAAACTTTTTATTATGGCCGATTAATAAACAGTGACTTTCTTCCTCCATTATTATGCTGCACAGATTAAACTGCTAAAAATAAAACGTGAAAGTGGACTAAAAAAGATACAATCTCAACCAGCTCAATAAGAAGTACAATCTCAGGTGGGTTTGTGCCTATATTTGGATATGCCCAATATGCCAGTAAAGGGGCTGATATATTTACACCCTTAGTACACTTTTCCGTACAAATATGAGCGATTAAAAAACATCACCCTATATTAATAAAAATAATAATAATAAACACCCCCTTACCAACAAGAACCAAATAAAGAGCTAATAAAGAGCTAATAAAGAGCTAATAAAGAGCTAATATTGGCTTAGTGTATATCTTTTTTCATCTAGTGTAAAATGGGGATTAAAGTTTACATAATAGGTTGAACATTCATGGGTATATTTTTAATTCACCCACAAATTTGCATTATTCGTTATTTTATTAATATATCGGGGATCTTTGCTGAAAAGCCAAGATCGTTTTGATAATTGCGTTTTAACACTAAATGGGATTGTGTATGAACAAACAAATGATAACAACACATAGATAAACTATAGTGTTAAATCTGCTAAATAAACAAGCGGATTTTAATAACAAAGAATTAAGGTCTGTTTACTGTTATTTAATTAGGCCAAAAAGTAAAGTAACTCGGCTAGCAAAAGCTGTGCTCAATTGAGCTTTAAAGCAAAGTAAATGTGGAAGTCAAGTACTATATTTCAAATGCTATATACTATATTGTGATAATGTTAAATAATTTGTCGAATGTTAAAAGTTTTATCGAATATTATGTTTTATCGAATATTATGTTTTATCGAATATTATGTTTTATCGAATGTTATGTTTTATCGAATGTTAATTATAAACACGAAACAATCAACCCCACACGAATATTAAAATATGTACTGTAATTAAATTTCTTAATTGGCAAGTAGACGGTTAGTCAAGAGATACTTGGTCCTAATAGGATCAACTACATATTTAATATACAGCACACTTTGGTTTAATTATAGAGAGTGTAGGCTAAATTATGGAAAGTGGATGGAATATTCGTCTATATTTGCACACAAAATTAATAATATTGCCAATATAGCTTCTACTCACCAAGTAGTGGGGAGTTTAAAGAGGAGGGGGTGATGTAGTTAAGATATGGAGAGCGACAGAAGTGGGAAGAGATTGGTTAATAGTAAAACATTTTGCATAGCACCTCCTTTACAAACTCTAATTTTCTTCACTAAAGAGCAGGATTTTGGTTAAGATTAAAATAATCTAAAACCAATAAAGCTATATTTGGAACTTGACCAGTAGTGCCACCAATGGATAGCAAAAAAAGAAGAGAAAGCTTGGCTAATTATACGATGACTTTAGATTTTAATTAAGCTAAAATTAACACCAAAAATAGCTTGAAGTTACAAGTTGTTTTATTATTAACAAATACAATATAGCACAGTATAATACAATAAAGTAAAAAATAAGCAGTAGTATATACCAATATACATCAGTATGCAATAGTAGACATTACAGTATGAATTATAGTAATAGCCATTCTTAGTTAGCGTTTTTTTTGTTTGTGGCAAAAAACCAAAACGAGTTTTTTTTACAGCTCTTCAATGCTATAAAAGACAAAGGAATTGTTGAGCTCCAAAAAGTCATATTAATCACCAGAGTCTTTCTAATTAAAGCATTTTAACTTTTGCAATTTAATTAACTAGTAAATACTCACTATTAATCTACACATACACTCATTTATTTCAACAATAAATTCAATCCACTATATTTTTATACTCGCATAACTTTATATTAAAAAACACACTTTTAACAATGTTTAATAAACTCACAATCACCGTATTCGCAATGACCTTGAGTCAAGTATTCGCAGCAGAAGCCGCCGCTGACAACACCAGCCCAACAAAAGGCATCTGTATTGGTGGAATCCTAAACAACAACGGAGGTGGAAGTTCAGTTGATGAGTGCAACGATAAATTCTCAAACGTCGAAGCCATCTGGGGCAAATACTACAAGGATCTTAATGCCGACAAGGTCAAGAACTGCATTGCTCTTCTCCAAAGCATGGGTTATGAAGTCACCGAACACAAATTGATCAAGGTCAAACCAGGACAAGGTTTATACCCCGGTGGTGGTCTCGGAGGAGTTGGAGGTGGTCTCGGAGGAGTTGGAGGTGGTCTTGGAGGAGTTGGAGGTGGTCTCGGGGGAGTTTATGATGGAAGCGGTGGAGTTGGAGGTGGAAGCGGTGGAACTGATGGAGGAAGCGGTGGAACTGACGGAGGAGCTGGAAGTGGAAGCGGTGGCGCTGGAAGCGGAAGCGGTGGCGCATACGGGCTCCATGGTGTGATGCCAACTGTAGACCCAATTCAAAATGCAGATGCTCTTAGCTCAGTAGATCTTACATTTGGCGATGAGGCATTAAAGGCTTTCGGAATCGATTTGGGAGTTAACGTTTAATTTCACCAAAAGATACGCTTTAGTTTGGGATGTAGCAGCTATTGAATTTATTATTCACTAATCTACCCCATCCACAGACAAAAAGAAAGACCATTTAGCATACTCTAAGAAACTGCATTTGTTTATAATACTATAGCTTTTTTTATACTTTATTATTTAGTAGTTTTAGCTTAAATAGGCTTTATAAGTCTTTATCTTGTCGTTTTTGCATAAATATTGCAGATAATAAATATAACAAAGAATCTAATTTATCTAAAATCGTTTGTGTATCTCTTAATTCTTACCAGCGTAATAAAAGCAGCACACCTATTTATTAGTCTATATCAACATCAACATCAACATCATAGTTATCCAAACATAGTGGACAGTGACGGTGTCATTTATAGCAGTAAAGTGAAACTCGTGTTTATTTTTATTCAAGTAGAGCTTGGTGTTTTTGAACCAGTAGGTGTAGATAAATCTCAATTCAAATAATGCAAAACAACCATTATTGGCTAAAACAAGCATTGGTTTAAAAGACAAAACAATTATTGAGGCTTAGTTTGTATTTTGTAGGCAATTTGTAAATAATTAGAAAAAGTGTAAAATTTCAGTTTACAAAAACATATATTTAAAATTGCTTTGCCCAAGCAGTTCCATCACCATTTCTTTCATTTACTAACCAGAATCGCCGTGTGTTTTTCTACGCCCCTTTTATAAATGACCAACATATTGTCGGATAAAGTAACGATTGAATTAGGACCCAAATGGAGGATTGCTAAAGAAATTTTACATTTATTAATAGATTCGGATTCCCAATCACGTAAAACACGAATTTGAATTAACTTATTATTACTGTAATTGATAGAGTGGATTTTACTTACTTGCCAGTTTATACTTACTTGTCTGCCTGCTTGCGTATACCTGCTTGCTTGGTTATAAAAACTCTTTGAATAGATCCTACAATTGGAAACATCCTTTCAAGCTCATTGTACTCGGCCTCGCGCGATGGAAAACATTTTGTAATTGCGTATGGCAATCGGTACGTTGCCCTAAGTAGCCCTCAACCAAATATAAGAAACAATGGTGAAATTGATGGTAGGAGTCCCGAAAACCTCGACATGAAGCTGATTTCTACGAGCATGGACAATAACGAGTAAGCTGGCTTATTTAGGCATCTGACTTGCACCCATAGTATGTATTGAAGATTTTCTGGACTTGGAAATTCTGGAAATGACAGGAAAATGCATACATACATAACATGAAAATGAAATAGGGATACAATCACAGCCATCGCATGTATGAGTTTGTTCAACAACCCGAGCTCGCGTAAACGGTACAATGAAATGACAAACACAATACATACGATAATTAAAACAAATAAATTACGGCAAAAAGCACAATGGCACTTTTGCTTTACAGATTAATGCTACGATTAAAAATCCTATTTCATAATCACCACGATTAGGGAAAATGACCAATTGATAATCATTGCTGGACATTCGTCTGGCAAATTAGTTATTTATTCAAAAGTAAGAGGTGTTTTCTAAATATTAGCTGGGCTATGGTTGGTATACTTTGCCATATTTGTATATATTTCTTATCCAGAACCAATTTTAATTCCAGAAATCCAAAAAAAAAACAAACAAACAACAAAATAGGAGGGCCAAGTGTTAATGACACAAAATCTGCACAATAGCGAAATAACCAGAATTCAAGTATTTATTCCGCAAATACATCAAACATCACAGATGCACAATCCATTCACGGGCAGTGCTCAAAGGCAGAACTTTGGTCAAGACGAAGCCAGTCTATTCTCCGAAATAATATTGAGTTATAGCGATGGATTCCTCGCATGTATAGATGCACAGAGTCTTTGGGTATCACTTCAGCTTTGCATCAAAAACATTGCAGCGCATTCTGCACAAGGTACGAGTAAGTTCATATATGGCGCATGTACGTGTGTGACCTAAACTGGTGTGCTACGATTAATATGCCATATATACTAATGCACTTGTGAATTTTGTCTGTAATATTACGAATATCGATGGTGTTTTGGTGGGATTTTCTTTTCTCTCACTCTCTCTTGACTTTAGATTTTTCGGACTTAGACTCGTTCTTTTCGTACAAAAAAGTGTTTTTTGGGTTGTCGTCGTTTAGAGATGCAGTGAGTTTAGGTTAGTATGTAATAGATTGTTTGGTATGCATGTTTAGCCAAAAATTTAAAAGCCCCGTTGGTGCATAGGGCAGTCCAATGTATTTGAATAAATCAAAAGCATAGTAACATAATAACAAAAAAAGAAATGCAAAACATAAAACATAAAACATAAAACATAAAACATAAAACATAAAACATAAAACATAAAACATAAAACATAAAAATGAAAAATGAAAAATGAAAGCGATGGTGTTGAATTAAACAAAATAGGTCCGCAAGACTCAACTGATCAGCCGCTAGTAAATACGCATTCAGAGGTATTCACATCCAACTCGTATCCTCAGACAGCGACAGCAAGGTTTCTAGTTGCACCACCAAAGAGTATGCTGCAAGTTCACATGACTGAAGAAAAGATCAAGCAGTCGTTTTCAGCCGTTAACTTTGCAAACAAGATGGCATCGCGTGTTGGTGGTGCGGTTTTTAACATTGCCAAAAGCTACTTTTGGTCGTCTTCACCAACAAGCTCGCCCAATATGGGCAGTTTATCTGTGGATAGAGACCAAGGCACAAGATTTCCCAACATTTCGTCCCCAACAATAGCTGTTACCAGTGTTCCAGCAGTGATTTCGTTAAGAGACAGCGGTAGACAGATTACAAAAATTGTCTTGTCGCCTCCCCAGTACCATTTGGCTGCCTTGACAGACACTCTTGGAAGAGTCCTGTTAATTGATACACGGTCATACGATATTGTGGGGATGTATAAGGGGTTCAGAGGCGGTCAATGCGAGTGGATCGAAGCCGTTGCTTCAAATAGCCCCAACTCCAGCTCTAGTTATAATGAGAGCCAAAGACAACATCAGGATCCCAATCACACCAAGACCTCGCTTTTGTGCATAGCTATGTATGCAAGCAGGCTTGGTTTGTTACAGGTACACTCCATTATTGATTCTGTAACACCGCTTGGCTCATTTTCTGTTGGTAAAGGCTGTAAGCTCATACAGTCATACCCTTACTCTTTGGGTGACTCGCTGCTTGTCGATGATGGCGCTTCTATTCGCCCAGTCAGAATATCCCGCCCCGCATCCTGCTACCTTTTGGATCCTGAGGGGCATATTTCGTTGATTTCGGTCAAGCTGAAAAACTAATTACACTTATATTATTGCAGTTTTATCCGCGTATTTATTCACTTGACTATTCATTTTGTATTAGTATCACCACCCTTTAGTTGAAAAGTATATATATTGATTTTTTAAAAAAAAAATTACATTTAAAAGCCTAGTAAACGCAATACTCGGGCTGATACATTATGAGCTATGTTGAAAGTACCGAAATGGTGTTGGTGGTGGTAGTGGACGGCTAGTCCATCCAAATAAAGTCTTGCAAAGTATATAACACGACCAGAAAGTGCTAATAATATCATGCTATATTAATTCAAGTCCCGGAAAACTGCAACAGCAGACAATTTAAGCGGTGTTTTGTTTAAACGCCTCTTTGTTTAAACGTCTTTTTCATCGCAAAATAGTCCTTGTGTAGTCCACACTCTGTTTTATCCGTTCCTTTCCACCTCCCGCTTCTCTCGTCATCAAGCTCACCAACAGGCTCTGTGGAGTGGTAGTCGCCAATACTTTTGTATCCATTGTCTAGTAGTTTGTTGTAAGGAACCTGGTAGGCAGACAGGTAGCTCTTGATTTTCTGGAAAGTCCAATCAACATTCGCGAGAGGGTTTAGTTTAACGATCGTGTTTGTGTAACCGAGGCCGCCTAGTTCCTTCACTTCTAGTATGTCAAGGTTTGCCCTGTCGCCTTTTTGAACCCGTCTACGGCCACTAATCACGCAGTTTGGCTTTAGCTTGTTGTATGCTCTGTTTGCTGGCTCAACTTTGACCAGGTAGTCGTACGTATCCTCTTCGCGTTTCCAAAGCTCGTCTCCGTACTTTAAAGTAAATTCTTCCCGGGTTTGGGCATTCTTTGGCTTGTACTCGTGTAGCTTGATGCCATACTTTTCAACCAACTGTGTTCTCAGCTCCAAGGTCTCGTCAAAGTGGAACAATGTGTTTATGAAGATTAATGGAACTTTGGCATTTAACCCTGCTAGCATATCTACTATAACATTCCCGGAGGGCCCAAAGGCTGTTTCCTGAACAATGCCCGTAAAGTTCTTTATTGCCCACGCTAATATCTCCTCGGCATTGTGTTTATCCAACACAGCGTTTAGCTCTACTAGCTCTTCCTTTGTTATAACCAGGTTGTTGCTCTGATCAAACTTGCATACATAGCCGATCATTTTTATTTGCCTTTTAAATATTGTATGTGTATGTTTCTACACTTGGTTTTAACAATGCACCGTGCTTTTTTTTTAAAAAATAAAAATAAAAATAAAATGAATAGTTTATGTTTATTCGAGTATTAGTGATGATAGGAAGGTGTTTAAATAAATATAATCCTTAAAAATATTTGTAGCTATTGAGTTGTTTTGGATTTAAAATTTTAACATTGCAGTTTTAACTTGACCTTTTTTAACTTTTTGTTGCAGGTTTTATTTATTTTCTGTTTGCTTCTAGCTCCTATGCCGTTTTTTTAAATATGCTAATAGGATATGATGATGTTGTGCGTTATTCAGGAATCAGTATCCAACTATTTACAGTCTAACACGCCATACAAAGGATAAAACTCTGCTTCAGCCAAATTTGTTCATTTTCCCGCACTTGGCAGATCTCAGTATATTATCTGTGTAGTGGAAGCAACATAAAGTGGCCAATTTAAATAACCGAGAGGAGCATTGACAAGATTTTGTAAGCAAAACACTATATCATCTTTGATTAGTAATTGCGTTCAGGCATCATATGTGCTTATTGTAAATCTTGTAGTTAAAGGATCAGTATGCATGGCTTTGATTTAAAAAACAATAACACCAAAAATTCGGAATCGTCTTTGGATATTGCAAATGTAATTATTGTGCCTAAATACTCGAGATAAATGCGATAAGATTTCTAGCGAAATTCATACAAATCATTTGCGTTTTAAATCTACACAGGTTGTCTTTGTATTTGTCATCTTCACTGCCGTTGATTTGACTTGGTTTTGGTTATGGTTTCGGGGTTGGTTTTTTTTTGGAGGATCCTCGCTTCACTCCAAGGCCCACCTTTCTGCCATCAACCAAGTTCTCTTTGAGCGTCTGTATCTGTGTGTGAATTTGTGTTTGTATTTGTGAAAATCGGTATTGAGAAATGTGTATTGGTATTTTTCTTATAAATGTGATTTCCAGTTTCGTTTAATTGTGAGATTTAGCCCAATAATGTTGCTGAACCAAATGACTACTTTTATTACTCAAGTTGATGTTAAAATTGCGAATTTATTTGCAGAATTCGTCTATTTCCAATTAGAGCTTTTGGAAATAAAAGGCGCGAAAAAGACCCAATTATGTTACTCTGTTCATGTCTACTAGCACAAAATACAACCCACCGCTTTAGAAATTAATTAAACCAGGAAAAATCGTTATTTAAAGCAAAGATGACGAAAGCTAGCAATTGAAAATAAAACCCATAGAAATGCGGAGTTTAGGTTTGTGCAAAGTTAAGCAAAAGGCCCAGCAGGCTAGATATTTCAAAGAATAAAAACGAAGAAGAATTTAGGCAGCCTGCCAATGAGGCTGGGGGGGGGGGGG
>LUVW01000009.1:86943-107956 GCA_001661515.1 Capniomyces stellatus | reverse complement strand
GCGAAGGGGGGGGGGGGGGGGGGGGGTTTAAACAAGGAGCGTATCATTAGTTGGAGAGTAGGGGCAGGACTGTGTGTATGTAAGACAAGTTGGCTTTGCTCGACATAAGATACAAATGTTACCAATATGGAAATGTGACTAACCAAAGCTCCTGTATCAGTACTTTCAAATAAGCTTTGCCAACCCAAAATACAAATGAAGGGCAGCACTCATAGTAATTATTTTGATCATTTTGATGTGTAGCAAGTATTGCACCATAGTTGGACTATATGTTGAAAATAGTAAAAATAGAACTGAAATTTTTCAATAAAAAAAAATAGGACTGTAAAGGAGTCTGAATAGCCATTTATGATGTATGCGACGTGTATTTATGGCAATATCAAGTCTTTAAACGAAGTGATGGCGAGTAGCAAGCATTCTTGAATTTTGGTAGCCTAGTTGAAGGCTTTGTTGAGACACAAGGTCGTTGGTTGAGCCCGAGTAATTTAGAATGGGGAAAGGTGCGGGGGGGGAGGAAGTATGTAGTGTATCATTCTGTTGTGTGTGGTTTAAGCGGTTGTATTGCCGTTTCCTGGTATGTGCAAGGTATTATTGGCTGTGGCTTTGGACCAAATAGTAACATTAGCAAGGCTAGATTTTGTGGTTTACAAAATTAACGAACTTACTACAGCTGGTTAAAAAAAAGTAATAAGCCGCTTCAAAAAACGCCTATTATCCATTGTCTGAATAATTATCGAAAAGTAATGGAATAACTGAAATGGAAGTGAATTGAGAAAAAAAAAAAGTATTCTGAAAAATGGGTAAATGTCAGCCAATCCAAATTGCAAATTTCAAAGGAAAATAGACAAACCGCGTATAGGAAAACTATAGGGCGTTTAAAGTTTGCTCTTTAATAGAGAGGGCAGCGAAAGATCAGATTAGACTAAGTTAAACGATTAGCGTATAAAGTGATGCAAAAAAAAAAGTCACATCAGTAGTATTAGAGGTTTTATTGCTAACAGAAAAATAATACACTCGCTCCTTTAAATCTGATGTGATCTAATTAAAGAAACCAAGACTAAATTAATAAGGCTATTCAACAAGTTAAAAAAAAGTTGGGCAGCAAGTTGATTTAGTTTGATAGCTTGTATTTTGCTCTGAGGTAGGAAAAGAGCTAATAATGACTAAGGGTTCCAATCACCATTGGATTGAAAGGCTAAAATATTAGCCAGGTGTAAAACGGCTGTGAAACTAAGCTCGTGAAAGCATGTACCAAACCATACTAAACCAGAGCGAAACAGGTTTTTAAATCAAAAGTAAAAATAAAACGAGAAGGCAAAGAGCAAGGCTAATTAACAAGCTACAAAAACTAATAAATAGACACAATGTTAGCATCAAGACAAAAGTGAATTGTTTTTCTTTTTATATTTTACATATCAGACATTTCTAAAACACCTAAAGCTAGACAGCATTGTAAAAGAGTAAAAAAAATAGTAAAATCACATAGATTTTATACAACAGAGCAATAAAGTATACTACCAGAATAAAGCTTTAGTATAAATAAGTATCATTCAGTTTATATAGATATAACTATTTAGATTAATTGTACACCAACACTAAAGCCAGTAAGCCTAATACAAGAAAGGTCACAAGAAAATAGCAAAGCAAAGTAAAGAAGAGTAAATCAAAAGGTAATATGTCGTTAGAATCAGCTCAATACTGCTCGTTTGGAGCTATCGGACTTGCAGCAAGCACATCCAGCCAAATAATAATAGTAGAAGATATCGAACTACTAAAGAATGCAATCAAAGTGATTGAATCAATAAGCAAGGACTCAGTGGGAAATACATTTGATTTATACAAGGTGTCGCCAAACTCTGACTTTGCATTAGTAGTGCAGAACGCCATTGAGCTACAGAATAACAAGTCAATTTCTATTATTGCCTCTTCGGGCGTCCTGCTTGATCTACTCCCAGTTCTTAGCAGATACACCAAGGAGGCAGCTAAGGGAAACAAGTCTTTAACACTGCCAATAAGTTTAAACATTGGCGTGAAGGGGCCAAAACAGGGCGAAGCTGATGTTTCAAACATCTATGCTTACACCGATATGGTCTGCGGAATTATCAGCTCATCAACAGTCCAGGAAAGTTATGACCTTTCAATAGTTGGAAGCTTGGTTTCTAAAAAAACACAAACACCGGTTATCCACCATTTTGACGCAAGTATACTAAATGAGAATCTGCACCAAGTCATTAAAGTCAAAAGCGTTAACCAAACCACTGAATACTATGAAGCATTGGAGGCCAAGCTTGAGGGTCTTTTTGCTAAGCCAGCTGAGGCAGAGCAAAAGCAAGACGGTTCTGATAGCAGTGCGGAAGCCGAAGGCGCTGAGGCGGTCGAGCCTACAGAGGAGCAAATCAGACAGGAGAAATCAGAAAAGTTCAAAAACACTTATTTGAATGCTTGCAGTTTGGCATTGGAGCTGTACCCAGAAAATACCTACAGCTCAGTTGAGTATTATGGAAACAAATCGGCAAAGACAGTTGTTGTAACAATTTTGAGCCACGGGTCAAAGGAAGTCATCAGCGGTAGCAGTGATATAGGACATCTTGTATTAAGAGAGTACAGGCCGTTCCCACAAGAAAAGATCATTAGTGTGCTGCCAAAGTCTGTTGAAACATTTTTAATCCTCGAACAAATCAGCCGGCCTGCTAAAGTTTGGGGGCCACTGGTGTTCGACATAATATTGTTAGCACAAAGCCCCGAGTTTGCAAGTGGTAGAGCAGCACGTCCAAAGGTTATTAACGGACTGACATCCAGTTCACTTGCCCAAGTACTAGCCTCGCAGTCCAACATCAGCAAGATATTGGATTATGCCTCCAAGCAAGCATCGTCAAGCTTGTTCCAAATAAACAAGATTATCGGAGAGTCCGATGGAGAAGTCTTGAATAGCAGCACTGATTCCCAGTCCAACATCAGCAATGAAATCGAGACAAGCCTGGAGAATTCAAGCAAGCTTCCATACGAACAGATGTTAAATACAATTTTATCAAACAGACTAAACATTGTGAATGCACAGCACTCAAAATCCGTCTGGGGTCCTTCAGACCAAATTCAAACCAACCCCGAGTTTGGGTTTGGAAAGCTGGCTAATTATGAGCAAAAGCGCCAGCAGCTATACAAACTTGTTGTGTCAGTGCTTTGCGATCCGTCAGTTAAATTAAACCCTGACCTCCAATCACTACTCAACGATTGGGTTAACAATACCGATAACCACGTTGTAGCCTCAGAAGAGAAATCCAACAAAATAAACGAGCTGCTTGCAGATGCAAAAAGCCTGAATAACAAAAGAGTCAACGAGGTAACGAAGCTTGGGTCTTACTTCAAGAAACAATCAAATTGGATTATTGGGGCCGATGAGTGGGCGCGCGACATTGGAAATAGTGGAGTTCATCACGTGCTAGCATCTGGGTTTAACATCAACATGCTGGTTCTCGACACCGACACATATCACTCCGCGCCAGAGTCAAACACAGCTGCAGACTTGAAGCTGCCAAGCAAGAAGGACATTGGTTTGTATGCTCTTAATTACGGAGGAGTGTATGTAGCTTCAATTGCCGCATTTGCTTCTTACACCCAGGCGCTGACAGCTTTAATTGAGGCAGATTCATACCCAGGGCCTTCAGTGGTATTGGCCTACTTGCCACAAGCAGAGTCGCTCGTTAGTGCCAGCTACTCGGCAATTGAGTCCATGAAGCTTTCTAAACAAGCAGTGGATAGTGGGAAATGGCCATTGTACAGGTGGAATCCTAACAAGGACATGGTTGATGAGTTTACATTGGACTCTGAAAAGCTACGCAGCGAGTTGCAGTCGTTTATTGACAGAAACAACAAGTTGACATTGCTTTCAAACAACTTCCCCAAGTTCTACAGCGGAGTAAACGACTCTGTTGAAACAAGGGTCAAGAAAGCTGTTGACGAAGATGCTATGAATGACCTGAACAAGCTGATGGCAGGACTGCAAGGTCCATCACTAACCGTGCTCTATGCATCAGATGGCCATAACGCTGAGGAGGCGGCAAAGAAGATCCATCGTGGCGCAAAGAACAGAAATATGAACTCGGAGCTCTTTAGCATGGACAACTTTGAGGTTGATGAGCTGGAGTACAAGGAACAGGTGATATTTGTTTTATCAACTGCAGGACAGGGAGAGTTCCCAACCAATGGCCGTACGTTCTGGAAGGCATTGAGCAACGCCAGCATGAACTTGAGCAACCTCAAGTATGCGGTGTTTGGTTTAGGAGACTCGCATTATTGGCCAAGAAAAGAGGATGAGATTTACTATAACAAGCCTGCAAAGGACCTTGACAGGCGATTTGTTGAGCTTGGTGCAAATAAGTTATTGGATTTTGGACTTGGAAACGATCAGGATGCTGATGGTTGGGAGACTGGGTTCAATGAGTGGGAGCCACTTGTTTGGAGTGCGTTGGGTGTGAGTGATGTTGTTGGGGCTGGGGTGCTGGACGATGAGCCACCAACTATTACTGATGAGCAGAATAAAGAACAGAGCAACTATTTGAGAGGGAACATTTTGACTGAGCTGGCTGACGATTCAAAGGGGAATGTTGACGACTTTACTGGGAAACTGCTGAAATTCCATGGTACCTATGGCCAAGATGACCGCGATCTAAGAGACCAGCGCCGTGAAGCGAGTCTTAGCCCAGCCTACTCGTTTATGATCCGGGTTAGGCTTCCAGGAGGCAGAGTCACTTGTAAGCAGTGGCTGGACATGGACCACATGGTTACCAAGTATGCAAATGATACAATCAAAATTACAACTAGACAGACATTCCAGCTGCACGGCGTTTTGAAGAAGGACCTCAGAAACACTATTGGAGATATCAACAAGTCGCTGATGGACACCATTGCTGCCTGCGGAGATGTTAACCGAAATGTAGTAGCAACGGCAAACCCAATGCAGCCGCAACTGCAGGAAGAGGTTTACGAGCTGGCGCGTATTATATCCGAGGGTCTTTTGCCCAAGACAACCGCCTATCACGAGATCTGGTGTGGAAAGGAGCTGGTCGCTGGCCAGGCTGTTCAGGACTTTGAGCCACTGTATGGCAAAGCGTACTTACCAAGAAAGTTCAAAATCGCCATTGCGATTCCGCCAGAGAATGACGTCGACGTGTTTGCCTATGACCTTGGACTAATCGCCATTCTTGACGAGAACGAGCAAATCACAGGGTACAATGTGGTTATTGGTGGTGGCATGGGGATGACCCATAATAACAAAAAGACTTATCCAAGATTGGCTTCTACTTTGGGGTATATGACCAAGGACAAGATGCTTAGTGTTTGCGAAAAGGTTATTATTGTTCAGAGAGACAATGGTGATCGTGTCAATAGAAAGCATGCCCGTATGAAATACACCATTGATGATCACGGCATTGACTGGTTTAGAGACCAGGTTGAGCAGATTATGGGCGAGAAGTTTGAAGCTGAAAGACCATATACGTTCAAGCGCAACGGCGATCGCTATGGTTGGGTTAAAGCCATGCCTGGGTTCCAGAACTACACAATGTTTATTCAAAATGGCAGAGTTGCAGATCTTCCAGGATACCAGCTTAAATCTGGGCTGAAAAAAATCGCGCAGGTGCACAAGGGCCATTTCCAAATGACATGCAACTCGCATTTAATCATTGCCAATGTTGCAGACGAAGATGTTCAGGAGATGGACGCTTTACTCCGTAGCCTCAGAATCCACAACAAGAACTTTTCAGCTCTCCGACTTCACTCAATGGCATGCACTGCTCTCCCAACATGTGGCCTTGCCATGGCGGAGTCTGAAAGATACCTGCCCTCTTTAGTCACCTTACTGGAACAACATATTGACGAGGCAGGGCTTAGAAACGATGCTATTGTGATTAGAATGACGGGCTGTCCAAATGGCTGTGCTAGACCATACAACGCTGAGATTGCTCTTGTAGGAAAGGCACCAGGTGCTTACAACCTATATCTGGGCGGTGCCCACGATGGCTCAAGACTTAACAAATTGGTTCAAGAATCTGTAAACGAAGAACAGATTATAGAAATACTAGCTCCAATCATTAAACAGTACGCGATTGAGCGTAATGATGGAGAAAAGTTTGGAGACTTTGTCATTCGTGCTGGAATCGTCAAGGAGACTTTCCAGGGCTTGGATTTCCACAAGTTGGACTGATTAGCTTGGTTTTATTATTGCCGATTATTATATTTATATCTAGATCAGAACTCTTTTATTTTTCTATGATGGCATTTGTTTATGTCGTAACTTTTTATTTTATTCCAGTTGTTTCTGTCATCTCTACTTCGTTAATCATTTGTACATTAATGATATGTCGTATTCACAATATATAACCATCGACTTATTTCTAACAGCCAACTTGTATTGGAATTGAATTTGTAAAGCAACACCACCAATACTGATTAGTATTTTTACGTTTTTTTGTTATGTTGATTCTGTTGCCAATAAACCACACAAAAAAAAATCAAAGAAATCAATACTAGTACCAATATACATCACAACAATATATCATTACGTGAGGGTGTGGGTATGCGTATTAGTCAAGCTATATTCCCAACCCACTCAGACTAAATCTGTTGTCTAAATTACGCACCACCAAGACAAAGATATCAAGAATAAAAAAAAACGGTGCCAGATTAGTAATTGGTTGACTTTTATATCGCTATTTTGAAGAAAGGTGGTGCTATTCACAAAAAAAAATGTGCTGTTGTTTTATCCCCCCCCCCTTCTTTGCCTTTTAGATTTTCACTGCTGATAAAAGTCATATGGTGATTTATACTAAGGACATTGTCGATTCAGCTTTAGATTGCCCACATTTCATCTAATCTTCACATTGGTGTGGCATAATTGCTGCTCACTTTTTTTTAGCGATTTTATTACTGCTATAGCTAGTATTGATATACCAGCCTTTTTTTATCATTAAACTATTGTAACCATTAACTAGGTGTTTATACTTTTTGTTATTACAAGTAACTCAAAACCTCGTTTTTAAAACCAAGCAGAACACCCATGGAGAGTGTATGCGGATAGGAACGTGCATCTTATGATGCGTTGGCGATATTTGTGTTTTTAAAATTCAATATAAACAGATTACTCATTTAATGTTTTAGCCAAACACAAATGTATAGGTGAAGGCTAAATATAAATGTTAAGGGTTCAAATAAAATACAAAAATAATTTGAAACACAAATGAGAATTAAAGATGCGCAGATTTGGTTATAGTTAATTATAGCGGCACCTATTTTCTCTTTGATTTGTAATTGGAATGGGGGGAGGGAAATACTGAAATGCACTATATATCACGCTTGAGCTAGACTGCATTGGTATGTTTGAGATGTAATTAGATGGCTAGTCAGTAGAGTGGCAAGCAGTATCAAGGTTTCTGGGATGAATTTCGCGGGATTGATTGGCCTTTAAGCTGGGGTTAGAGGCTCATGAGTAGGTTTGTTAGACTCTTGGTATAAATAGGGTTTGGGATTTAGTTTTTGGTATTTAGTTAACTTTACAGCTCATGTGCTTGTGTAAGATTTTTTGTGCATTAATTTGGCACGAATGACCAAGTCTCTTGTATAAATAACCATTGGTTAAACTATAAATTATTTATAGTTTTACTTTTGTTTTGCTTTTTTACATGTTATTTTTTATGATGTTATTTTTGTAATTTGTAAACTAGCAAGTTATTTTTACTATTGAATATAGCTTGAAACTTTGGTCTCCTTAGGGAAATATCTTCCAATCAGCACTGTGCTATGGTTAAAGCATTAGACCTAAATTACAACTGATTCCAAAATCCCTGGGGAATAAAATTCCAATAATCCAATAAAAACTCAAGGGAAATCTTTAAATAAGAGTGAATGGTTTAGTTGAGGTTAAATAGCAAAATACAAACGTAAAATAAAATGTGCAACTAGTAACCAAAAAAATCTAGTACTAATATGCAAGCCTTAATGTTTGCTCAATCAAAGCCAAGAATACAAACCAAATTGTAGCCAATAATAGCTTGGTGTAACCTTTAGTTTTGTTCCTGTAAAAATAAATTGGAATTAATATCAATCTCGAAGCTAAAGCAAAAAAGTCGGGCTTATGTCAAAATTAAAGCAAAATTTCAAACCTAGCTCAAGTAACCAAAGCAACAAGTAGCAAGAAATAAAGAGTAAAAATTAAAGAGTAAAAAAGTAAAAAAGAGCCAAAAGCAAAGCACCAAATACAACGGACTTGCTTTCGAATATAGTACGTTCTTAGAATTAACAATTATAACTAAAGCTCCATGATAAATATATAAGGGAATTTAAAGTTAAAATGAATACCAACAAAAGACTGGAAACGGACGTAATGAAACTGTAAGTGAAAAAGAAAATCCAAATCGTTGTGGCGTCAAGTAGTGTTTGGCGCAGCCCTTTTCGCTATTTGCTGTAAATGTAAATTGACTTTTTATGGGGTGATATATAACTAAATAGCCTAATGAGCGACTACACAGTTTCACTTGTTAACGATAACTTACACGAGTTCTTTGTAAGATTCAAAGGACCAACAGATAGTAAGTAAACTCATACTCGGCTATCTATGTCCGTCAAGCAATGTTATGTCTACGTCGGAATTAATACTTTTTTTTTTCCTATTTTTGCATGTTTTGCACAAAAAAAAAGAATACAATGCAAGTTATACTATAGACGTCAATGCCGAATTTCTATCATTTTTTTTGTCATGTAGCACCCTTTGCGGGCGGAATTTGGAAGATACACGTCGAGCTGCCTGACGAGTATCCTTATAAATCACCTTCGGTTGGGTTCATTAATAGAATATATCACCCAAACATTGACGAGTCGTAAGTACAACGAATTTACGAACCAATAAGATATATTATCACACTGCACTTATCATATCATTTGAACCAAGTATAAATCATATGACCTGGCCTACAAGTCATGATCAATGTCACTGGTAAATGTTTCTGGTAAGGATTCGCGTTGGAATCCCCAACTAATATTTTTGTATACGCAATGGAAATGTAGAAGCGGATCTGTATGCTTAGACGTAATCAACCAAACCTGGAGTCCTATGTTCGGTATGTTTTTTTTAGCTTTGGATAGTTTACCCAAAGGAACTTGTAACTGGTTATTTTAAACCTGTGGTTCTAACAATGAAAAAATTGCACCCGGAATCTGTAGATATGCTTAATATATTCGAGTCGTTTTTGCCCCAACTGCTACGATATCCAAATCCTACAGACCCGTTAAACGGCGAGGCAGCTGCGCTACTTATGAGGAATCCACCTGCCTACGACTCCAAAGTCAAAGGTAACTGTCATAGTTATATTTGTAATTATTCGTACTTTAAGACAAAAAGAAGAGATAGGTTCATTTGTATAACGAAGTGTCAGCTAATATACAATCTAAAATTTACAACTTTCTAGAGCATGTGAAAAAGTATGCCACCAAAGAGGTAGTAAACATGGCCTCGTGTAACGCCTCGGATATTGACGATGAATGTAGTTCAATTGGGTCTTTTGACGACGACTGAGGATGCTGTCTCACACCCTTATCTTCTTGATAACTATGAACATGATTATTATTATTATTTTAGACCCATACTCATGTATCAATTTTTTTTATAGTATCCTTGGTTAAGACTGCTTTTGCAGCCATTAACATTTTATGTATCTTAATAAAAACATTTATTTCCCAAAAACAATTATCTCCCAAAAACACAGCCTGTTGATATTTAATTGCTTTTCTACGCTTTCTACCTTTTTTTAAAGTAAACACAACAAACGTGTGATTGGAATAGCTCAAGCTATTTGCACTATACTATGGAAATCGGTACCAACATATTGAGAAACGCCCTCTTCGCCTAAAACACACTTTATAACAGGTTATGGTGGGTGTAGCGTTTCGGTGTAAAGCAATGATACTTGACTGAATTTGAATGGTTTTGTCCTTTTAAGGTGACTATAAGTGCCAAAGAAACACAATAAATAAAAGGCGGATGATAGGGGAATGGTATGTAAGGGATAGTAATGAAATAAAAGTGAAAAAAAAACGAAAGTGAGAAACGAGAACTGAGAAAAAGAAACGAAAAAGAAAAAAAGAAACGAAAAAGAAACGAGAAAAGAGAAAAAAATGAGAAAATAGTGGGAGATTGGCGTTTAGTTGTTTTCTATTGATTGCAAATAAAACGCATTATGTAATCCGCTTCAAAATTGGCATTGCTTATTGTTCATACTAGACTTGGATGATTTTTGGATAGCTTCGGTAATTGGATCAACAAGATTGAATTCCATCGATTAAACGATGGTTAATTTTCGAAAAGAATGGGGGAAAAGCATGTAAACAATAAACAAGTGGTTGAGATGACAGAAACAACAGTTGGTGGAAAAAAATGCTTGTTTTTGATTCAATATGGTATTATTATCGCTATTGCTGTTGTTCATTTATCTATTCACCCAATATAAAAAGGAACTAACATTATTTGATGAGTATCAAGACGGAGCAAAGTCAGCATTTGAAAGTACAACTAAATTTTTGGTTAATAAGGATAGCAATTGACCTTAGTTTATCAGAACACTTGATTTTAATTTTAAGAAAACAAACTAGCGACAGACAGGAAACAAAAGACTTGTAAAATTCAATAACAAAGATAAAATAGAATGGCAGCTAAACTGGTCCAAATTCCACAGAACACTATATATAAATTGTGTTCTGGGCAAGTCATAATTGATTTGGGGACTGCAATTAAAGAAATGATTGAAAACAGCCTTGATGCTGGCGCAACGACAATAGGTATAGTAGCAATCACAAATCTAATAGATCAGGAAAGCGATGGTGTGTCAGCGCAATAGTGCGATAAATAGATTCTGGTTATCTACATTCGTTTCAAACAGTTGGTGTGAGATTGTGCTGACAATACAGTGTAAACATTTCAAAATAGAAATCAAGTTGAAGAATTATGGGCTTGACAGTATTACTGTGTCAGACAACGGAAATGGAATCGAGAGCAAAGATTTTGAGGCTTTGTGTAAGTTGGATAGGCGTTATTTCTGATTGAAGAAACACTTTGTCAACATTATTAGAAATTCATACTATATAATATAAAGCGTACACAGGACGCATTGTATCCAACACAATCCAATCCAAGCTAACCGTCGTGGTAGTTCATTTCCAAGTCAAATTGTGCCATAAAATTAAACTTACTGAAATAGGCCGGAAGAATTGGACATCCAAGTTAGAAAGCTTTGAGGATTTGACAAGGATAAGTTCCTTTGGTTTTCGAGGGGAAGCACTAAGTTCGCTGTGTTCAGTGTCGAATGTATCGATACTGACTGCAACAGAGGAAGCCAAGCCCATAGGCACAATGATCGAGTACGATAGCATGGGCGAGATAAAACTTAAAAAAACAGCAGCGAGAGAGGTACCGCATCACAGCTTAATTAAATCCTTGATAAAATCTGTGGCCTCATTAAACGGCTTTGGATCAACAGTATTTTTAAAAGTTACCAATGTATATTTGAATGGGTATAACGTGTAAAATCTGCAAAAAATAAAAATATTTGAATTTAAACCAAATGGTGTAATAACCGACCAAAATAAATAGAAAGGAACGACAATAACACTCAAGAACATGTTCAAGGGCTGGCCGGTTAGATACCAAGAGTTTAAGAGAAACTTTAAAAGAGAGTTTGCAAAATGCTTGTGGCACGCTGAGCAGTACGCTATAATATCCGACAATGTCCAGATATCTTTGTCTAATCAGCCAGGAAACGGGTAAGCGCACCTCCAAAGCTCAAATTTAAAGCCTTATATTGCTAGGAGTAGCAGCGCTTTACTAACTCGATTTCAACATTATTAATTGGTTTAAATGTACTGCATATAACATCTTTAGATCTATAGGAACCGTTATAAGAACACATAAAAACAATAGTATGATAGAAAAAATCGGCAATATTTTTGGCAAAACGGCAAAGGAGAATATGTACGAGATAAACGAGGAAGTTGAGATGCCTGGACAGTAAGACTGCAATTGAGTTTTAGTTTTATTATCACTGCTGACCGGCTATTTATAAATACAAATGTAAACGGATTGATGACTTTATCCCTTCTCCGAGTTCATTGCATTAAAAGCCTAACATACTCGGAATTTAAGCAACTGTAAACTAAAAGTAGGGGGATAAAGTCTGAACCCGAATACTCCTTTGCGCTATTTGTCTGTGTTCAGATTACTTGACTAACATGCAATGTATATAATGCGTGTAACTCTTTTGGCAGACTGGGATACAAGTTTGATTTCAAAGGGTACATTTCAAGCCCAATGCCAAATTGTGGAAGGGGGAGTTCGGATAAGCAGTATTTATACCTGAACGGAAAACCATGTGAAATTCCAAAGGTATTTAGTGTTTGGTATTTAGCCTGTAGTCTGTGGTATATTGATAAGGGCGACTTACTTTATTTTGTATGTCAATGCGGGTAGAACCTAAAGTAATTAACATTGATCTGGGACAAAATTGTAGATAAAGAAAGTCATCAATGACACTTATAGGGAGTTTAACCCTACGCAGTACCCAGTTGCTGTTCTGAATATTGGTATAAATCCAGGTAGGTCTATTTACCATTTTGGCAATAAAACTTTACATTGGCTAGTAATAATTGCGGTTGGGAAAGAGTAAAACAACAAATTAAGCAGTGCGTTGGTTAATGGGTTAGGGTCGGTTGATTTTAATGTTAGTCCTGACAAACGAAGCGTGTTTATCCAACACGAGCAGGAATTGGCGAATGCAACACATGTAAGCTCCAGCACGCCAGATGCGTTTGATTTTAAAGGTGAAGGGTTAGGGTTAGATAAAAAAAATAAAAAGCTAAAAATGAACGAATCCCTCTGTTTTAATGACCAAAGGAGATTCTTAGGAAAGCTTTTATACCGTCAAAGGCAACTGTTATGCTGTCGGCAAATACGCAACAGCAGATGGAGGTGGTTGAAGTAGTAGGTCCAGAGCAGAGAGATTTGGCAATCAGTAGTTTGGATTTGAGGGGAACTGATAGTGAGAAGGGAGCTGGGGCCAGAAATAGTACAGCAGGTTCTAACGCAGGGAACATCGAGAGCGGAGCGCAGACTAGCAGGAGAACAAGGGTGGGCTTGGGATTGGACTCAGAAAATGACTTTGAGTCGGGTGGCGGGGCAGCAATGGCGAAGAGACCAAGGGTGGAAGTATACGAGCCGAGTAGTAAGCAGTCAAGAATAGTTTTGGTAGAGAACGAGGCGTTATCGGCAGAAATCAGAGAGGTTGGTGTGGGTAATAAGCAACACACGCCGACAATGAGCAGGAGGTCAGTAAATAGCGCAGTTGATAGCGAGGCGTCAATGAAGTCAAGAGAAAGAAGGGTTGCTTCGGCAGGTCTGACACCAAAGGTACGGGAGATTACGTTGCCGTCGGATTTGAGGCCATCGTGTCTATGTATAAACAGAAAGCAAGCTGTGGTGGTAAACTATGACGAGATAGCGCAAAGCTGTAAAATAAGGGTGGGTTTGGCCAGTAAGAAGTCGGAATCAGAGTCTGTGCTGAATGATAGTATGTTGGGCGTTGATGGATATGGTTTGGATGGAAGGGGAGAAAGTAGTGGGGAGAGCGGAGGTGGTATAGGTGGTGATATGCTGTTGGTGTCGGGAGGGATAGACAATTGTGACCATGAAAGTGCGGTGTTGACGTTGAGCACTTCGATAAAGAAATCAGATTTTGCAAATATGGCGATAATAGGGCAGTTCAATTTAGGGTTCATACTGTGTAGATTGCAGAACGATATTTTCATTGTTGACCAGCATGCGTCAGATGAAAAGTACAATTTTGAAGATTTGCAAGCAAAATCGGTGATTTCGTCGCAACCATTGATTAGGTGAGTAAAATTGGGCGAGATAGCCAAAGTAGTTAGGTAGAAGGAATGCATTGTATGCTATTTTAGGGAACTTGAGTGTGTGTGAGTGTGTGAGTGTTTGTTTGTTTGTTTGAGGGAATGCGATGAAAGGATAATGATGTTGACTTGAATTCTTTTTCTTTTTTTTTTTTTGGGGGGGGGGGGNTTTTTTTTTTTTTTTTTTTTTTTTTTTTTTGGGGGGGGGGGTCGATTTAGACCGATGACATTAGAGCTGAGTATAGCAGATGAAAATGTTGCTTTTGAGCACAAGGAGATATTGGCAAAGAATGGATTTATAATCAAGGAGAATCCTTTGGCGGATCCGGGAAACAGAGTGGTTCTTCTTAGCCAGCCGTTTATAGAAAAATCACTGTTCAATGCCGAAGGTAATGAGGAGTATAAATAAAATAGAAGAATGGAGATTTAGTGGGTAGTAAAATGTGAAAAACAAAGTTAGTGAGGGGTGGATGATTTAAATTAAGAAAGATGAGTGATGCAATGGAAAATAATAGATTTGAAGGACTTGTTGCTGAATATCCAAGACAATCAAACAGAATCAGTTCGGTGTTCAAGGGCGCGGAGAGTGTTTGCGTCGAGGGCGTGTAGGAAATCGATTATGATAGGAGATGCAATAAACAATGCGCAAATGAAACGGGTAGGTGTTTTAGCTTAAGAATGAGGATAAGTGTATTAAGATGAAATTGGGTAGACAAGAAGAGGAAATAAGAAAAGCGTGATTGTTGATTGTTGACTGTTGATGTAATTATATGTGTAGGTGGTTAGTAGGTTGGGGGAGTTGGAGCATCCTTGGAACTGTCCTCATGGCAGACCAACACTGAGACATTTGTATCGGTTGGAGAGTTTTAACGGTGGTAGTGGTAGTGGTAGTGGTAGTGGTAGTGAGAGAGAGATCAAGTGGAATGGATCGTTGTTTTCGTAGTATTAGGGTATTTTTGGTTTGATTTTTATTTATTTGATTTGTTAAACAAGACATAGTAATATAATTCGGGCATTAACTGGCAAGAAGGCGATGGTGATTTGGTGATCGGTGGGGGGGGGGGGATTGGGCAATAAATAATGATACAAGTGATATTTATTTTATTTTATAAAAAAGAAAAAGAAAGGGTATAAAATAAAAATAATATATTGAGATAAAGAACAAAAACAAAATGCTAAAAGCTAAAAGAGAAACAAAGACAGAAACAAAAAAAAAAGGTGTGGGGGAGGGTAAGAGAGTTAGAAATCGCTGCTAGAATCGGCGTGCAACGTTTTTTTCTTTTTTTTGTGAATGGAAGAAGTTGTAGCGACGGGTTGTTGGTGACTAAGAGATGTTGAGTCTGGAATTAAATCCGAATCTAAATGTAAGTCTGGATTGAAGTTTGAATCAGATTCGGATTCGGATTCGGATTCGGACGCAGGTTCGGAATGGAAGCTGGAATCAGAGAGTTGGTGGGAGGATAAATGACGTTTTTTTGAGGGATGATTGTTATTGTTATTGGTGGTGGTGGTGGTGTTTGAAGGAGATACAGGATCATAATCACTAGAATCAACGGTTGCAGATTTTCTTTTAGATTTGGAATTTGGGTTTGAATTTGGGGTTTTAGATTTTAGTTTTTTGTTGGGTTTGGTTGAGTTGCTGCTAGACAAACCATCTTCATCGGAACTATTTTGGTTGCGGAGAAAGTGGGCTTTACGTTTAGGTTTGGAATTGGACTTGGACTTGGACTTGAGTTTAGTTGACAAGGTTTTGATTTGTTTAAACGGAAAAGTATCGAAACAAAACACGGAATTGTGGTCACCGACACTTTCAACGGTGCTGTTGTTTACGATGTTTTCAACTTGATCTAGGTACGTTGCGACCATCAATTCAACGCAGTTCGGTACAACAGTTCCTGGATCATTGTACAAAAACGCATTCTTATAGATTGTCAACACGTCTTCATGCACGCCACCAACGCTTCGGTAATACCCACTTTCCAGCCGCATCCGTATACTGTCTAAGCACAAGGGGTAAGCAACCACACTCAGGTAGTCAGTGTACACTCCAAAGTCTACATGCTCGTTGAAAAACCTGGATATTTCTGTCTGCTCAATCAGACTGTCTACCAACTCGCCCAACAACCGGGCTACCGGCTCTGAAATGGTTTTCTGACCAATAAACTCGGGGTTTTTGTTGATTGGATACACTTGCCAAATCGAACATCTATACTTTTCCCCATCACCATCACAATTATCAACGCTTTTATTGTCATCATCAATCTTGATTGTTTCCTCTTGACTTGGTCCAGCTTGATTGTTGCTACCATCACCACTGGTGTTAGCTCTATTGCTGGTGGCTGAATCTGCAATATCTTTTTTGACTACTTTAGCAGCGATTGAATTAAATGGGTTCATTACCAATTTTCTTAAATAGTCATTTCCAAACTCCAAAATGATCGAATTGTTGCGCTCAGGTTCACCAGCACCGGTGTTGGTATTACCAACAACATCAACGTCATTAAAAGTGTTACCACCACTACCACTGCCACTACCACTGCTGCCATTGCAAGCGCCTTCATCAAACAACATACCACATAAAAGGACTTTGACAGGACTGTTGTGAGGAACATCCATCCAGCCCAAACTAGGACCAGTTGCAAAGCCAAACTCGTTGTTTAATAGTCTAATAACAGAGTCTCGGAACTGAGAATACAAAACAAATCTGTTGACATTGAACCTATCAATCACGACTTCAACCAACCCAACTGAATTGGATGTGCCTAAAGCACCGAAACCAACATCATGCTCTGATTCTGATTTTGATTCTGTCTTGACATTTGCAGCTGGAAATCCAGACTCGTTTTGGATAATATAGCCAATTCGGTCGTCAAAGTTCATGCTCAACTCAAACAGACCAGACAGAGTGATTTTACAACCAGCATAACCAACAACACCATCCAAGACATCAATGTTCGAAGTTTGTTTTTTTGAAGATTTCTTCCTGTTGCCTTGACTTTTAGTTTCAGGGTTTGTTTTGGAAACAAAAAAGTCGACAGTTTCAACAGTTCCTAAAAACAAACGCTTCTCACCACCACCACCACCACCACCACCACTGATATTGCTGTTGGTATTTTTGTTGTTGTTTGATATTACAACTATCTGGTCAAGTGGTTGTGGATGGTACACGTCTTGGATCGGGTGATCAGTGAAAATGTATTTGCTTGGTGAGTTGTTTGTTATTGCCATGTCAAACATGTTCACTTTATACTCACTACTGCTGTCGTAATCTTCAAAGTCAAAAATTGAATCGCCAATAAGACTGTTTTTCTGGCCAAAACTTTCCTTGCCTTTAGGTTTTCTGCCTGTTGCATGCTGTGGATTGCTAAACTTTAATGATATTTTTCTTTTACTCGTCACCACATCATCATCATCATCATTGCTGTTGCTGTTGCTGTTGCTGTTGCTATCGGTACCACTACTATCGGTACTATCATTACTACTTGAACCTTCATGATCTGCTTTACCACGAGTTCTATTTATATTCCTAGTTTTGACTTTAGTTTTGGTTCTAGTTTTGGCTTTAGTTTTGGTTCTAGTTTTGGATTTGGATTTGGATTCGGTGTTAATTTTAGATGTTGATGGAATATCAGATTCACCATCAGCACTTGGACCTTGTTGGTCTTCATTAGCGGGATTTCCAACATCGATTTCTTCACTATATCGTCTTGACATCTTGACGGTTCTTCCAGACCTTGTAGTTGTAGATGCTGGAACATACTCGGGCATATCTTCATCATCTTCTTCTTCTTCTTCTTCTTCTTCCTCATCATCATCATCGTCATTTTGGTTTGTTTGGGCATTGGCAGTATTATCATTCTCGTGCTGTTGTTCAAGTAATAACGTTTCGTTTTGTTGTAGCAGTTCAATTTCACTTGAATCTAGTTCATGGTAATTAGCAGCACTTCTTTGGTTTCTTGTTCTCAGTCCTCTCCTGTGACTCTGACCAGCCGGCATGATTCTTCTGGTGATTGTTCTAGCTGTTCTAGCTGTTCTAGCTCTAGTTCTGCTTTGTCTGGAACTCATCAACTCATCTTCACTTTCATCCTGTGACTCTTGTTCGTTGTAAGGATGAGAGTTTCTAGTCCTTGTTGACCTGTTGCGGCCAGAACCACTGGCCAATTCCCCGTGATTACTGGTGTTTTGTGAGGCGTATAATGGTGACTCGTTTGTTTGCAAACCAACATCGGTATTTGGTTCTTGATGTTCGTCCTGGTTGTCATCTGACTCATCTTCACTCGTGACTGTAACACGGCTGTTTTCTCGGATTCTTCGTTGTCTTCTTAAATTCTCAAACACCGCTCTTCTGGCTTCAGGATCTCTACGGCTTCTGGCATCAAACGCACTTGTACTGTCGCCAGATCGCAATCTACTCTGAGAAGTTATTCCACCATTAATATCGTCCTCGTTATTGTTGTATTCACTTTGTCTTGTCCTTGTTCTGCTTGTTCTAGTCCTTGTTCTTGTTCTGGGCATACCATTCCCATCACTTGGATAATCATTCAACTCAGAACCCAGATCCAAATCTAAATCCAGATCACTATTGTTTTGGTCTTCAATGTACTCGATTTGGTCATCATCCAAAACAAACCCATCAAGTGATGCTGTATCATCATCAAGCTCATCAAGTAAACCGTACCCTTGCCTTCCTCTATTTCTTCCTGTTCGTGACCTTCCTCTTCCTCTCCCTCTACCTCCACCTCCACTCCCACCTCTTCCCCGGGTTCTTCTTCCACCCCGCGTACTCCTTCTACCCCGCCCACCTCCGCTACTATACTGGTCATTTGTCTGTGTTCTGGGTCTACCACCCCTTCTCCTTCTTGCTGCTGCTGCTGCTGTTGATGTTGGGTGGTTGGAGGTGCTATCCATGCCTCTTGTTCTCCTAACCTGTCGAACCACAACGTTTTCGTTTTCATCTTCACTCATCACCAGCATCATGTCATCTTCGTCATACTCTAACTCATCCAAATCTCCACTAATAACTTCCTCCTCTTCTTCCTCTTCATCGTCATTGTCGTTTTCAGGTCCGTTTCCAGCTGCATAGTCCTCGTCGTTCAGGTCGTCGCCTTGGTACAGGTACATACTGTCTACTTGCTCAGCCTCAACCTCTGTCAACTCGGTGCCACGGTCTCCAGCCTGACTGTTTCTGTTTACCCTTTGGGCCTGTCGTTGGGCCATACCTGGCGTCTGCTGCTGTTGCTGCGCGCCTCCCGGTCTTCTCCCGGGTCTGGCCCCCAGGTTTCTGCGCTTTGCTCTCCCAACCATGGCAGACTGTTTGGCGGCCAACTTGAGGTCGGCCGAGTGCTCGATTTCCTTGTTGAGCTGGTCAATGCGCACGCGGTCGTTTCTTGCCAGTACGATTGGGTCAAGCCCAATCTCAAAGTCCATTCCGTACTTTGACCCCTTCTGGATCCTGTACTGCCTACCGTCAAAGTCCTGCAGCAGCCCGTGGTCCATCAGATGCGGAGCTATTTGCGCAATTTCGTCAATCACAAAAAACTGCGCATCCATCACAGTCCGCGTGTAGTCCGACCCAAACGTCTGCTCAGGCATCCTGCTGGCCTCCCGGTACTGCCTCTCGTTGTCACAGTACCCCAGCAGGTACGCTGCCCCTGTTTCCCCAGCCACTGCAAAAAACTTTCCGTTGTCCGAAAACGACCCGTCAAATATCTGCTCCCCAACAAACAGCTTCTTCAGCGCCCTCCCGCTATCCACATCCCACACCACCACGTTCCCGTCATATCCCCCAGAAACCGCTATTCTTGCGTCAGTTGGGTGCGACACCAGCACGTATATCTCCTGCGTCCCATGTTCCCTCGACACCCACATTCTCCTTCCTGTTCTTGCTTCAAACGCCGTCACCAATCCCACACTGTTGCTAACTAAAACAACCTTATCGTCGCTACTCCAACTCACTTGGTTCGCCTCGATCTTTTTCTCTACTGCTTGCTCCTGCTCTACTACTTGCTGGTTGTTTTGTAACTGTTGCTGCTGTTGTTGTTGCTGAATTGTGACCACCGACCCTGAAACCTCTGGTAAATTGATCGCCACATTGTTAAACTGGCAATACGAATCCCCAACTCCCACATATATCCTCCTTTTGATCTTTCCCACCTCATCAAACTCCCATATATACGCCGATCCATCCACTGCCCCCGATAACAACCGCGTCCCATCATGCGAGTAAACCAACGTCGAAATCGTTGTTGTGTGTCCCGCAAATATGTTAATTGTCTGCGGCCCCCCCCACTCGTTAGCCTCCAGTCCCGATATCGTATCTTTGCTCTCTATCTCTCCATCCATACCTGCTCGCATATCTACTTCCACCCCTACTTTTTTATCTAGACCCTCATTCAATCTCATATACACTTCAGGCTCCAACTCGGCTTCCAACTCGGCCTCCGAATCTGTCTCATTATCCATCTTGACTTTCTTTGTTGCGCCCGATATAAACGTCACCAACTGTATATACCCGTCCTTTGTTGCAAACGCCAGCCGCGATCCAGTGTTGTTTATTGTCATGCTTGAAATGTTGTCTCGTCCACTACTCTTTCCATCAATAACCACCGGCTTCAAATTAAACTTTTTGCTCTCTCTGTCCCATTTATATAACCTGCAGCACCCATCCTCACTTGTTGCTGCCAAATACCGAATCTCTACAACTGGCGACGGTGAAAAGTGAACCCCTGTTATCCCCTTTTTCTATTTACACACATTACTCTTTCAGCTTTTGTTTCTAATCTTAACTTTTGTATATCTTTTCAACTTTTGTTTATACCAACACTTACTGTTGATGCCATACTGCCTGTCAACACCGATTCTGGCTTTCCTGTCTGCAAGTCCCAGATTCTTACTGTTCCATCACTAGACCCTGACGCCAACAATGTGTTTTCGTAATTCAACGATATATCTGTAATCACATTCTTATGCCCTCTAAAAGTATGTATCAAGTATCCTGTACGAGTACACCATGTTTTTATCAAATAGTCATCGCTTCCCTACAATTTTCCAAAAAAAAAAAAAAAAAAAAAAT
>LUVW01000009.1:74338-84400 GCA_001661515.1 Capniomyces stellatus | reverse complement strand
CCCCCCCCCCCCTAATTTCACGAGTTACAACCACTGATATTGCTTAAATTTTGGAGATCGTGGGGTTTTATTGGCCAACAACCCATAGGCTAAATAGTAAATCACAAAATAATAGTTAAAGTAAACTTTGTCAATCTAACACCAAAATGAATAAAAGTAACACCAGTTCGTACCGCTTTAAAAGCCAAAAACAAACTGAAAACAAGCAGAACAATCAATTGATGCTTTAGCAAGTCGCCAGATTTATACGATAGCCAAATACACTGTACCACTAGCAACATGGCGCAACCAATATACCCAACCAGCCCAGAAAGCCGTTTCTTATCTTATGGTCAGAGATGTTGACGGGACTAGCTTGTTTAAAATCGATAAACCTTACACGTTTACAGATACAACACTGACGATCCCCACCGCTCTTGGACTCAATATTTGCTACTCTGGCCCATCCATCCAAAAAAAAAAAAAAAAGCATTGGAAACTCTTATGACCTGAGCTTGACCGGCCTAAAGCCATTTTGGACAAACCAATGTAATCAGCCTTGACTGCTCATTTGATGTTCGGCTGGGAAGAGGACCGGCTTTTGGCGGTGGCCCGCAAGTTACCTGTGTCTGCCGTATCAGACCCCACTTGGTACGATGACTATTTTGAGCAAATTATGGATGAACTTTTTGAGTCAGTTGATCCTTTCCTACACCCATTTAGTAATAACATTGTCTTCATTTAATTATATTTACTATTTTTATTTTGTATTACTAGTCGGATTAAAGCACTATTGGTTTTTTTTATTGGTTTAATAATACTCGAATAGTTGAATTTCAATCAAAATCTTCGTGTATGTTTCGAGAAAACTATAATTCCGATTATAAAAAAGGAATTGAATTGAAATGAAAGTTGAAATATTGAATGTTGAAAAAAAAAAAAAAAAGTTGACATGGATCTAAACTATAAATAAATAAATAAACTAATAACAAAGCAGTAATTGAATTAAGAAGAAGAGATAATAATAAAAAACAAGAATAAGAGACGTTGGTGCTTTAGTCCAAAAACAATAGTGATGCTTTATTGATGGATTCGTACAGCTGATGTACTTTACTAGCCCGGTTTGAGAATTGGCCATTAACACCAGAATTACAGCTATTGTTGTTGTCAACCTTACGTCCAAGATTCCCAACCGGCAAATTGACACGATTTGAACCAGAAAGTTTGGGGTTTTCAACACGGAAATCATCACTAATAGAACCAGAGTTAGGGTTCAGCTGGACCCAGGTCTTAAACTCGGAAAACAGGGTTTCAAATTCGAAAGCAACACGGTCAATCACATCAAAACACGTCTTACTCTCAACAAATACCGTGTTTAAACCATCCAGCACCAACTCTTGCAAAATCTCGAGTTTATTCGCACACACCAACTTGTAGCTCATAACAACAGCATCTGGAAACATGACGTGGCTACTAAACAAATTCACTAATCCCTCGCTCGACAACATCCCGCGCCCAACCTGCCCCACATCCTCACCGGTTTGGCTTGAATTGGCTACTGCTACTTTGCTTATCAGCATCTCGTGTATCGAACACCTTTTCTTCCCAACAACCTCCCACGACTCAGATTCGGGCAACAACAGCCTGACCAGCCCATCACCAATCAACTCGGTTGTACTGCAACTACTAGACACTTTTGACACCAAAGAATTTACCAACTTGGTTAGCAAACTCATTAATCGGACGTGCAACTCGGCTACTTTGTGGCTTTTCGAATCTAATAAATAAATAGATGTGGCCATAGTTATTAAACTGATGACAATAGTAATAATAACAATAACAATAACAGCAAGAAGAAAAAAAAAAAGCTTACATGATTTTGAAGGCAACAGATCGGTGATTCTGTCACAAAACGTATCAAACAAATCAGTGCATTTGGATGTTAAATGCTCCAACGAAATACAGTTGGCATAGACACTTCCAACAACCTGGTTCAGCACCACACCGACACAAGAAACCAGCTGGTCTGAGGGACTAGCACCAGTGCCAGGACCAACATGATTGATGCAGGCCGACAAATCCAAGTGACACACTTTGAACTCAGAAATCCTTCCAAACCTCTTCAACAGGTTTAAGGACAAATCCAAAGACTTGCGGAAATTAAACAGTGTACTTGCTTTCTCAGTATACACAGGCTCTGGCGATGCAACTATGGCAGCCAGGAAGGGCGGAGTACGTGGGTTAGCGTTGGGTATTCCAGTGCTAGACATACCCGCACACCCACTATCAGAACCAAAGTGGTCGTCAAACAGACAGCGGAAATCGTCAACCTCAACACTATGCATTCCGGCCAACCCATCAACAGGATCAACAAGAACCAAACAAACATCAAACCTGCTATTTTTTTCATTGAATTTTTCAGCACCTTGACACTCAATACCATCATCAAACAGCAAAGACGTAAAAACCAACTCTACATTCCCACACGTATACTTTAAACATCCAACCAAGTTTCCACAATCGTCAAACTGGTCAGCTCCACTGTCAATCTGCCACCAAAACCACCTCATAAACAACATGGACCTGTTTAGCCCAACGACTTTGACTCGAATCACAATTTTCCCTACAAAGGAAACATCGTTTGTGTTGAGTCTGGCTATTGATGACTGGATAATCAAACTCATTGTTCTGCCTAAATCCACCGACTCCCACAAGGCCCTGCCTGCACTTTTCCTCCTTTCTTCATTTTCCTTTCTTTCTCTTTCTCTTTTTCTCTTTCTTTTTCTCGCTTTTTCCGCACTTTGGATATCGTTTGTTCCACTGATACTTTGCCTTCCAACGCTATAGCTGCTTTCCACCAGCGTGTTCTGCAAATCCCCGGCCATTTCTCCATACCCTGTGTTGTTGGCTGTTACTCTTGGCCTAAACTTCAGAATCTTGTCGTTTGTGATTTCCACATTGCCACTGTTCCTCAGCAGCATCTCCACCACCTCCTTCTGCCTCCTAGCCTTCATTTCCTGGCTCCGCACTTCTCTGCCTTTACTCCTCCACATTCTGAACACCAACCCCCTGATGCTGCGCTGCCTAAACTGCTCGGCTCTGGCGTTTGACAATTCCGCAAAGCATATCTGGTAAGTTGATTTGTAGGCCACCTCGTCAGCCAAACAATCCCCCAACATCTCCACCATTTCCTCCACTTCAGTTACCGTCTCCTTCTGCTTATTCAGCGCCTTGTACACCATCTCGTCCACTATCTCCTCTATTATGCTGTTGTATATTGTCTTTGCAATTCCTATTATTGGCACTTTTTCCCTTGGACTTCCCCACCTAACTGTCACTCTCTTTTCGCCTTCAATTCCCTTCTTTTCAACTCCCTTCTTTTCAACACTCTTCCAATCTGCAAATCTGCCACCACTGCCTACCCCCATTTCTCTTCTTATACTCGCTAGCCCAACATCATTCATATTAGCCCCAATTCCACTGCTACTCCCTACTGTCGCTCCATTAAACATCCCCACATTCCCCTCAATCCCCTTTTCTCCTTTTAAACCTCCAATATCTTGTAACCGTACACTCGGACTTGCGCTGTTTCCAAAATTAAAATTTAAACCAAAAGCTTGTCCTTTGTTTTCTGCAACCACCACTTTTTTACTTTGATCATCACCTGTACTAATACCCTTTCCCACAATTCCCCCTAAACTTCCCCCTAATCTTCCCTCTAATCTTCCCCCCAATCCTCCTCCTATACCCATATTAGGTACCACCAACGTGTCTTTCAGATTCTCAGCCTGTGTGTTACCAAAACTAAACTCAAACTTCTTTTCACTCTCACTCTTTTTTATTTCGTCTTTATCGTCACCACCACCAATTTCAATTCCATTTTCCTTTTGTTCCTCCTTTTCCTTTATATTATTATCTTTCTGTGGATACTTGAACGAAAATGCTGGTAGTTTGACAGTCTGCTTTTCATCATATGCATTTCCCTCCTGCTTCTTCTTATTAAACGCATTTACAAACGAAAAACTCTCCAGCATACCATCGCCTTTATTCCTATTCTCGTTCCCCCCAGCTCCTAGCATCTCTTTTTCCGGCCTTT
Source organism: Capniomyces stellatus (assembly GCA_001661515.1). Taxonomy (NCBI): domain Eukaryota; kingdom Fungi; phylum Kickxellomycota; class Harpellomycetes; order Harpellales; family Legeriomycetaceae; genus Capniomyces; species Capniomyces stellatus. The sequence goes on along the minus strand of LUVW01000009.1, from coordinate 80,325 downwards.
CTACCGCCCCTTTACTGCTGCCAAACGTAAAACCGCTCATTACATCCCCTTGGCTTGGATTCTCTACTCCTTTTGGCTGCCCATCCTGCCTTGCTTTTAATGAATTCTCAAATCCTCTTCTGATCTGTTCTTTGTCTATCCCACCCATTACTCCCTCGCTTTTACCCACCCCGTTCGTCATCCCACCAACTGTCGCCTGTTTAGCAAATCCTCCGAACCCACTAATCCCCCCTCCACTGTTTTGAATTGTACCATTGCTGGCATCACTGGTTTTTGCAAACCCTCTGAATGCTCCTACTGGCTGCATTTGTCCCCCTGTCCCTTTACTATTAAGTATACTACAATTTACCAGCTGCATATTGCTAATCCCAACCCTTTTTGGCCCCAATAATCTTATATTTCTTTTTCTTGTCGGCTTAAACTCGGGCTCTACAATAAAATATAAATCATTATTACTATTACCACCCTTATTACTATTACTACTAGTATCAGTATTACCACTATTAATATTACTACTGTTATTTACCTCGCATTACATAAACTTTCCCCACTTTTTCTCCCATTCCAATCCCATTCATATCTGCCTTCAACCCATAAATCCTGCAAAATTCAATACATTCAACTGAACTATTGAACCCCAGCATCTTTACCAACTTATCAACCGGATATTCTCTTCCAGCCTGGTAATGAATCGTCCGATTAAGCGTTCTCAGCCCTGCTCTCTGCACATCAACAAAATGGTACTCTGCAACACATCCTAGCAAAAAAGACGTTCTTTCGCTTTGTATCTCCTTGAAAAACATGCTGAACTGGTTCTGCGCCCCATCTAGATTCGGCGGCTCGTTTCTTCCTATCAACGAATTGCTTGTTTGCGCATACCTTACCAGCTTCAGTCCCTGCTGCATTATCTCACTCCAGAATATCTCCTTTGGAATCTTTTCTGCCATTCTTCTCCCATCCATATCCCTCATATGCGTCATCAGGTGATAAGTCCGCATCTCGGCCTCATTTGCACTCACTTCTGCTACTCCCAACAATCTCTGCTCGTCGTAAAACTCAATTAAACTCTGCAACGCTACACAGTATCACCGTTTTATTTTCATTTATTTTCATTTCCTTAATTTCACAATCACTACCATATTCATTTTTTATTCCAACCTCTTTGCCACTCCCCCTCTCCCCCCCCCCCCCCCCCCCCCCCCCCCCCCCNCCCCCCCCCCCTCCCCGTCACTCCACTTACTTTTTCTCAACTGCTCCATCTCCTGCTGCTCAACAAACGACTCTTTACCACACATCATATGTGTTGCCAATATATGGTACCTCGCTATCCGCTCAAACACCTTTATCGACCGCCCATCCCTTATATTCTGTACAGAAAAGTCCTGTCTAATACTCCGTGTTCTATCCCTAATAAACTGATGGCTTTCCCCCATATTGTCGTCCGCCCCAAGAATCTCTCCAATCAAATAATCCATCGTTCCCTACCCAAACACATAACATTAGCCTTATACTTTCTACATACCGTATCCATCATAAATTTACACCCCTCCCCCCCCAATCCTAATGGTTTACGTATAGCACCTACCTCTAATGCTTCTGGTGTCCGAATGTCCTCTGGAAGCGGTTGCTCATTTCCTGCTGCCGATCGATGGAACGTCTTCACTACCCTTTCTTTGTCTGCATTCCTAGTTCCAGGAATCTGTTTTACCAACAGTTCAGAACAAAACAAGACAATCCAAACAGTATTCATTTAATTAAACCTTCAATCCTCATTATCCTTTCTAAATCCTCATATTCAAGTTTTCTTTCTAATACATTCCTTCTCTTTTTTTCTTAAAACGATCTCATTTCTTTTCTTATAAAAACATAAAAAAAACTTATAAATTTCAATTGTAACACTTGCCATCTCCAATCTATCCAATCCATTTTGGTACTCTCGCTCTTCAATTTCAAAGTCAGGACATTTACTCGTACATGTTCCTACTATTGCTCGCGCATTCACCAGCGCTCGCTTGCTCTCTGGGTCATCTAAAATCCCTCTAGCGATATAATCCCTTCGCAATTGTTCTCTCGCCTCCTTGAGCTATTGTTTTTATTTACTTATTTCAATTAGCACGATTATTTTACTGATTTGTTCGTTTGTTTGTGTGTATACAAAGTGCGCTATTATTATTTCAGCGTTGTTGTTTTTTTTTTATCATTCATCGCTTTGCTATATTGCTAAACCTGTCTTTTTTTTCTTCTTCTTTTTCCGTACTTGTATGTATCTGTTTGACGCTGGTGCCTTGTTGAATCGATAATCCCGATCCTCCTTTGTTACGTTCATGGTTTTGTTTGTCTGAACCTCCTTTTCTTTCTGCTTTTACTGTTTACGCTTCCGGTATATTTGTTGTTTTACCAAACTTTAACAAACTAGTAAAGTACTTGGCAGACAATTACAGATTTAAAAGCAGCTAAATTCAACTCACGCACTCTCCCCCCTCCCTCACTTAACAATCCACGTCTTCAAGTGCGTTTCCTGGCTCGGCAAGTAAGTATATGTATATATATACTCTAGACACTGCCCTGTTTTTTTTTTAATACCGTCTTATGAATTAATTGCTCGTTCCTTTCTTATTATTTACTATTTGGCCAAATTGGTTTTTGTAAAGCTAAAGTGTAAATAACAAGCCCCCCTAGAACGTGTGTATAAAAACAAAGCTACTAAATAAAAAAAAAAAAAAACTACAAGTACCCAAATACCGCAATTTAACGCAAATCTCCGAGTTTTACTGAGACTCTCGCATTTCAACCAACTCCCAAATCGAATTTATTTTACTCTATTTTATTTTATGTTTACCATTTTATTGGTTACACGTTAGCCTATTTTAAAATTCATTTTCTATAGTAAAAAAAAGAATCCCGCTTCACCCCGCCCCACTTTATTTATTAATTGTATATTGTTATCCTGGAAATTCTCTCGGTCACCACTTTTTCACAGTTACAATTTCTTTTTTTCTTGTTTTTGTTTTGAGAAAAAAAAAACGCTAGCTGAAATGTGTTTGGATGTTATATCTCGTCGCTTGATTGTTTTGATGTTTTTCGCACTATCCCTAGACTTAACCACCATTCTACTTTTCAGCTTATGACGGTAACCGTATGTGTACAAAGCAACCGTACCCTTTCACGCTGGAATTCCGCTCTCCTCTACACACCTGGCTCTTTAGTGTGTGATTAAAGGCAAGTTACAAGACTTTACTGCCCTGAAAATCACAGCTTTGGCTAAAATAACCTATTGGCCAAACAACGAGGCTTTAATTACCTTCTTCATTGATAAGAGTTGATTTCAACTGCTTTTACATAAAAGTAAAAAAAGTTGTTGTTAACCAAGAATCAAGTTATTGGAAAATCAAAACTCAATAGACTACTATTCTGATATTGTGCTGGCTGTTCCACCAAAGTCTTGTATTTAAAGATAACAATATATACCATTGCTGCTTTTTTTTTATAGATAAATCAATAATTCAATTGTTCTTTTTCACTTTAATTTCATTTTCTCTACATCTCATTCCAATATACAAACGCCTTTTAGAATTCAGTAAATAACAATGTTGCGGACAGCCACTAAAGGGAACTTTTGCAGGGCAATGCCATGGATCAATAGCAATTTAAATATAAAACTCAGCAAGAACAGGTACAAAAATCCAGTCTATAATACAGGGATGCGCGCAGAGTACCATTCAGCTACAAAAACAAACACAAGTATACAAATCCGGCCAGTACTCCCGCTGACGGTGATAAATGACCATCCCATCAAAATCAACTTGCAAAATCAATGTAATAGCAATAGAAAAATTTATTCGACTACAAGCCAAAGACACCTGATACACAAAAAAAGTTTGAGCAAGTGGAATCTAAGTAGAAACAGCTCATCGCTGAAAAATAATCCTCAGAATCTAAACGAAATCGACTTGAATCAAAACGCAGCCGTTATTAAAGACGAAAACGCCATAAATGATATTTTGGCTGATGCTAAAGAACAGGTATGGAGAATACAAAGACCTGTGCCTTTGTCCAAATCAGTGAGTATTTATATGGACCTATCTAAGGATAAGCTCACAGCCTTTGTTGTTTTAAGCGCAATGGCAGGCTATGCGGCTGCCCCATTTGCAACAGATCTGCCTACTCTGTTTTGGTTAACCCTGGGAACTGGGCTATGCTCGGCATCTGCAAACAGCATCAACCAATGGTCAGAAGTTCCATACGATGCCCAAATGACTCGGACGCGGAACAGACCGCTTGTAAGATGTGCCATACAGCCAGTAAACGCTATTTCTTTTGCCTTAACAACTGGGGCTTTGGGCGTTACCTCCCTGATTTACTTTATCAACCCCATAACCGGTGCACTGGGGCTTCTAAACATTGTTTTATACGCCTTTGTTTACACTCCATTAAAACGCATCTCTATTGTCAACACCTGGGTTGGTGCTGTTGTTGGCGCTATCCCCCCTCTGATGGGCTGGACTGCTGTTACTGGCGCTTTTGATCCTGGGGCCCTTGTTATGGCTGGGATTCTGTTTGCTTGGCAGTTTCCTCACTTCAACTCCTTGGCATGGACCCTGCGCAAAGACTACTCAGTTGCTGGATACCGCATGATGTCCGTTTTAAATCCTGAACTAAACGCCCGCGTATCCTTGCGATATGCCATTCTGATGATCCCGATCTGTGGGCTGCTGCCTTTCTTTGACGTCACAGATGCTTGGTTCCTTCTTGATTCGTCTATAGTCAATGGCTACATGCTATTTAAAGCTTATCAATTTTGGAAAAACTCCAACAACAAATCGTCTCGCGCGCTCTTCTTTGCGTCATTAATCAACTTGCCGCTGGTGTTGATTCTAGTTATTTTGCATAAAAAGCGGGCTGAAAAAGACACCAAAAAAGTAGAAATAACCGAAAACTAAACCCACTTTTTGTTTTATCCCGAGCCATTTGGTGCTACGTTTAAATTCCGCTCATCTCGCTCACTAATATTTTTTTTTTAAAGATTTCTTTTCTTTTCTGTTCATAGACACGTTGTTTTTTTTCTGTTTACTTCATTTTTGTTGATTTGTTATTAATACTACCCACTTTGTGGTGCTCTACTCAGTTTTGTTTTGAGTTAATGCTATTTCCATCTACTCTTGATTACTGGGTAAATAGTTTTCAGAACAACGTAAATTAACATGATGTATACTGAAAGTTCACCAGCTAGTACTGGTCTCAAACAGCAACCATGATTTGGTAATTAGGGCAATACCCATCACTAACGATGCAAGCTAACGTTAAGTAAATATCCTCTAACTGATTTTACGCTACGACGTCATTCGCAGTTAAATAGTTAATTTGTAAGCTGTTTTTGCATAATTTACTTTTTGGTTTTTTTGTGACATGATTTGCTTTTCTTACTTTGTTTGGGTTGACTGCAGTTAAATGTGTTGGTCATAAGAACAGACTCGTGTTACTATTACTAAACTTAAACAATCACCAACACCAACGCATAATTTCGAAACGAGTGTTGGTGCTTATTGAGAGTGTGACAAAAAGTAAAAGAAAAGCGTAACTCGTGTCAAATGAAAACAATTCCAAAGTTAGTTGGGTAAATTGCATGCTGAAAAGATACATAGTAGCAAAGATAATGTGGAGAGTGAGGAAGGAAGGGGACTAAAACATTATCCATACATACTGGCTAGCATAGGTGGTGGTAACTGGCTGTTAAAAAGAAATAATCGAGGCAGATAATGAAGTGGGCCAGAAAATATGTTATCAAACTGGCAATGTTTGTAATACCAGTGTGTACGTTATTGAAGTTCATTTTGACTAGTCAACTATAGTGGGAATGTGCCAGTTGTGTGATGCATATTTTGGCTGATTTCAAGAATGACATTGTGTACCAACACAAAGAAAAAGAATTACTGCGATAATGAAACCCCACGAATGTTGTGCATTCAAGGTGATGGGGGGGGGGGGGG
>LUVW01000009.1:35864-74322 GCA_001661515.1 Capniomyces stellatus | reverse complement strand
GGGGGGGGGGGGGGGGGGGGCATGTTGGTTAGGTTAAAAAGCTTTTGGTCAAATGATATAATTAGGAGTATTTTAGGAAAGAGGCAGGGCGTGAACTTAGCTATTTTCCTTGGCTTGTTTGCACTTGTAGTGATTAATTTGGATCATGGATAAATACTCTGTTTGATATGGTTTTCTACTGCGAACAGTAAACGAACAATTTTTTTGAATAAAAAAAGACAAAGTCACAACCAATCGAATGTAGGAGAAGATAAATCAGATTGCTGATTCAACAACTGACAGGAAACGTGTAAAAATACCAACAATAAAAGCATGGGGCAAGGTATTAATAAAATAAAGCAATATACATACACAAGGGTTTCTACATTGCAACGATAAAAAGAAAGAAAGTGACTTATTGCGTGATTGGAGGTGAGAGTCTGTTTTCTGTTTTACTTTTTCTTTCTTTTGTTTTCGCCTTATTGCCTATGTATAATAACATTGGCGGTCTGATTTAGCGAAAAGGTGTAAGAGGATAAATGTGTGGTTACATATGGTGACGATGAGGGGGCTATATTGGATTGTGGATAAATCGGATTTTGTAGAACACAATGCCGCATGAATACCAAGTAGCATCAATAAGTGCGATATTGGTTTTGGTTGATGTTTGTTTGTACAACAAAGGGAAAAGTAAGCAACAAAAGCGGTTGCTAATAAGGAATTTAAAGACCATGATTAGGTAATGATACATACACGATCTTGTTATAGTTTTTTTATATTGACAATTGTTATGGTTTGAATAGTTGAATTGCCAACTTGTTCAGGCTGGAGGAGGATGGATTTAGATAGTTGGTGGTATTTTTAAATTAATTAAACTTAAACAACGTTAGAAACAAAACGATCTTCGAGACAATTTGTAATTAGAGTCAACAAACTGAGAGCTAGCAATTCGAGCTGGAGTAGGGAAATAATTAAGCGCAAATCTCAGGGAATAATCAGTAATTTAAAACAAGCGGTAAAAAACAGCAAGGAAACTTGAAATAACAAAGAAATTACAAATTTTTATCTAAACAGAAAGTTCTTGCATTGTAAAAGGAAACAAATTAAAGATAAAAAAGGAAAAAGTAGAGTAAAATGTTTGCATAGAAAAAAAAAGAAAAACAATTCGAATTAAAGCCGTCAAACACCTGATTGGCCCCATGAGGGTTTTTGAAGGTAATATAAATTAACACTTTTTTATTTTTTTTATTGAAATTACCAACACTTTTATTTAGCATTGATAATTTACGGAACTATAAAGTGGATCAAGTAAAAAAAGTGCTTGAAGAATTTTGATAGTTGTGGGTGTTGTGTCAACGAGCTTTTCAAATCTGTTTTGAGTTAAACTAAAAACCCATTTTGAAACTAAATCGTTGAAAAATATTCATGACAAAAACAATAGTAGCAGGATATGTGTTGTTGCTTGTACATCAAGTGCTAATGTGGTTGGATGGTATTCAATAATGATTGGGTAAAAGAAAAAAAAAAAGAAAGAAAAAATGTAAAGAAAAGAGAAGTGTAAAGAAAATGTGCAAAATAGTTGAGATTTACTGTAAACAAAACTAATAAAATCTTGGTATATTTTTTTAATTCCCTGATTGAAACTCCGGAGAGGATTGGGTTAGGTTAGTGTTTTTATGTCGAGATGGTAAACTTGGTAAAAAAAAAAATTGAAATAATAGAGAAAAGAAGGTAGAAAGAAAAAAAGAAAAAAAGTACCGTGCTTCTAATTTGGAAGATATTAAAAACAGTCATTGTTAATTATTGGGAAATGAAAAGTACACAATTAAGGAAAGAGAGTTGAAAGGAAAAAAGAAAAAAAATGTTACAAAGCAAAAGTTTGGCAAGTTCTGATGATTTAAAACAAACGAAGGGTTTTTTTTTTTAAAAAAAGAATGTAAAATGAAAAAGATAAAAGAAAGATCATCAAGCTGATATTAAAAGCGTATGGGCTAGATATTAATTTGCTCGTGATGTGGTATGAATGAACTTGGTGTGGTGGTGGTGGCGACAGTGGGATTTAAAGTTGAATGAGGGGAGGTGGAGGCGGTAAATTGAGAGTTTGGAGTTTGGAGGAGAGGGAGATAATTGCATGTCTTTGAAAAGGGGTAGAAAGACGGTATGATTTCTTGAAGAAAGAGATCTAATTACTACACATTATTGCTTTTTTTGAGAGGATGAAAATATGAGCTAGTAGGACTCGGTTAAAAAGCAGTTTAAGGCTACAGTGGGAGCGTCTATTTATACATTTGTTGCATGTACAACCAAGTATTTGTTGGTTGGATAAGAGAAGAAAGGAAACTGGAATAAAGGAAAATAAAGAAATAGCGATTACAACAATCATAAAGTAAAAAAAAACGGAAAAAAAAATCTTGAACAAAAAAGGTCTGGTTGTGGTATTTAATTTAAAGGCGGATAAAAATAAGAATTGGTCAAGTAACGAAATTTAACTTTACAGAAATCCAAAACAAGCGTAATAATACCACAGCAACTAATAATAATATCAACATAATAAAGGTTCGTTTTTGCGAGTAATAATGAAATACGGATTAACAAGGTGAATTGTAAAGAGAAAAAGGATTGAATTTGACTTTTTTTTATTCTCTTTTAACACGCCAAGAACACAAGACTTGTGAAAAACTAGAGTTAAATAGACGGTTAGTAGAGTAAGATAAAGTAGGGACCGAACAACAACAATAATAAAAACAAGGACAAGGAGTATATTAAAACACGGGAAATAATAGTAAAAGACAGACAGGAGAGCTGAGAAGGGTTAGGATTGAACAGGTAAATATTTTTGCAAACAGGTTTGGAATCTTAGAGGCGTGTGTTTGTGTGTGGTTTTATTTCAAAAAGAAGTCGGATAGTTGGCCCTGTTGATAAAAGAGCAAAAAAAGAACGGCGATAATATGCATTGGATTATTTGTGAAAAAACAAAATTGATATAAAAACAAGTGCTAATAGAAGCAACAAACGTTTAAATGCTGAAATAGAATAGGCACTAGAACAAGAAGTGGTGCGAGAGGAATAGAGTAAAAGAGTGTCGTATATAAATACAGGAACAGAAAGTTGGAGCACGAAAGGATTTTGAATAAGAAATAAAGACGAATTCTACTAGAAACAAGACAAGTAGCAAAGAATAGATATAAAAGGGGAAAGAATGATGGAAAGACATAACATAGAGCAGGAGCAGGAAGTAGACACAAGGATAGAAGAGGAAGGATATGCAGGAGCAGGCAGAGGTAGGACAGAAAAGAAGAGCAGCGATTTAAAAATAGAAAAGATTAAGAATGAGGAAGAGAATGAGAATGAGAATGAGAATGAGGAAGAAGAAGAGGAGCTTGAAAAGAGAAAGATGGTGGAGGACACAAAATGGATAAATCAGGAAATGGAGGCGATTGGGGAACTAAAAAGAGAAGCGATATCAGCACAGTTTCCAGAGGAATTTGAGGGAGGATCGGATATTATAAGCCAGGCAGCGAACATTTGGCTTCCAGCAAGGTTGCATCCAGAGATAGCACCAGGAGAGTTCCAAGAGCTGCTGAAGAAACATGGCTCAAAGTTTGAGCAACTGGAGGGAAAGCTGGTTAGAAGAAAATCGATGCTTAGTCACAAAACAGACGGCGAGGGGCTGGAAATAGGGGGACTGGGTAAGGAAGAGATGGAAGAGGAGGAGTTGAATGAAGGGGGAGGAAAAGTGGGGGTAAGACGACGGAACACAACAATGACATGGAGTGAGGAAGTGGGGCCGGATGGTGAGATGAGGACGGTGCTGGGATTGGGAATGGCGGAGCGATCAGCGCCATTTATGGTTCTTGATGGACAAAGACCATCGTTGAAAAGAAGCAAGCTGCTGAACAAGCGGCGAGACTCGACGCTAAGCAACAGACACAGGCGGAAAACAGATGCAGAGTCCCTAGTACGCTATGTAGAAGATAAGGGGCAGGAGATAGATGCTGAGGAAGGAGAACAGGGAGGAGAGAATGGAGGTTTGACACGACTAAAAGAAGGGAGGGCAAAGAGTAAGGAAGGTGGCGTGACAAGGAGAGTATCTGATGGTGGACATTTGGTTAAACGCCAAAGCAAACAGGATTTGGACTTGAACTTGGATTTGAACTTGAGCTTGAACTTGGACTTAAACCTGGGTTCGGGCTTGGGAACTGAATTGGGTTCAGGTTTGGATGGATGGGAGAGGGTGGGATTAAACAAGGAAAATGACACTACTAGCGAGGGAGGAAAGGGAAAGATAAGAGGAAAGGGCAAGACGAGAGAGAAGGAAAAGGAAAGGGAAAAGGAAAAGGAAAAAAGTGAGGTTAAGCTATCGACAGTTGAACTGCTGAAGCAGATAAGCAAAGAGGTTGAAGAGTTTAGTATACATGACATGGGTTTTGATGGAGTAGGGGTCAGTAGAATAGGACCAAAATCGGAAAAAGAAGAGGTAAAGGGGCAAACTAGCAGGGAAGTCGAGGCATTGGGGAAATTGTCAAAAGAGGAAATAGGAGCATCGCCAACACAAACAAAGCTGGCCAGTAATAAACCAAGTCTGCACCATACAGCTGAGGATGAGCATATAAAACAGTCGGGGAAGTGGTGGAACAAGCCCAAAGACGAGTTTGTTAAGGTTGAGAGGCACAAGGTGGATAAAAACAAAGAAAGAGAAAGAGAAAGAGATAGGGAAAAAGAAAAAGAAAAAGAAAAAGAAAGGGAAAGAGAAAGAGAGAGAGAAAGAGAAAGAGATAGAAAAGAACAAGCAAGGGGAATGAGTTTAGACCAAGAGCATAGCAAGATTGTCAGAAAGCCGGTAGCAGAAGAAAAGTCAGAGAAGCAAAAGGAGGCAACAAAGGACAAAAAGAACCTGATTCCTTCAGCAATCTCATTTCTGATGTTTGGAAAGGGAAAAGGATCAAGTTCGACAAAGGATAAGGATAAGGAAAAAGAAAAAGAAAAGGAGAAACAAAGAGAAAAGGAAAAGGAGAGAGAGAAGCAAAAGGAAAAAGAGAAACAAAAGAACAAGAATAAAAACAAGGAGAAAGAGAATGAGAAGGAAAAGGGAAAGGGAAAGAAAAAAAATGAACTTGAAGAGGAGGCACGGCTTAGAAAACAAATAAATCAGCAAAATGGAGTGTTGGATTTTGGAGAATCAAAGAGTATGGCAAATGGACAGCAAAACAGATTTCCAAATATTTTGACACCAAACCGACCACCACCAACAAGGTCAACAACACCAATGGGAATGAGCCAAGCAAATGGACCACCAATGAATATGATGTACAACAGATTACCGATCCACGTGGAGAGAGCAATTTATCGTCTAGCGTCGATTAAGTTGTCAAATCCGAGGAGACCGTTGCAGCAGCAAGTGTTGCTGAGTAATATGATGTTTTGGTATTTGGAGTTGATTAACCCAAGATCAATTAGTCCAGCAAGAAGCCAGAGTCCTGTCCAGCAACAAAAGAAATACCAGCCACAAAAGGGTGTCAAATTTGATAAAGGCGGTCAAATAAAATCCAGTGATAATAACAATGGTGATAGTGACAGTACTAGTGCTAAGAATGGAAATGGTGATGGTAATGGAAATGGAGTTGATTCTGGGAGCAAAATACCAGCCAACCAACAAAAGGAGTTGCAAAATAGCTATTATAGACCAGAACCAATCGGCTTGTATTCTAGTGAAAATAACAATAACAATAACAATAGTAATAGTAATAGTAATAGTAATAGTAATAGTAATAGTAATAGTAATGGAAACAATGGAAATATGAAATTGGAATACCAGAGCCCAGCACAAAATGCGAAATCAATTGTAATTCCAGTACAAGGCAAAAACGAGGTTGGGACAAAGAGTATGCTGGCTAGTAAAACAGTATCGTCAAACAACTTGGCAGAGTCGGCAGTAAGTAGCAAAGCATCTGCAAAGTTGGTAAAAACAAAAGCAAGCACAAGTATAAACACGAGTGCAAGTACAGGCGTAAATTCAGGAGAGGTGTTGAGTTCGGATCAAGCGGTTTACCAGAAGGAGAAAAGGAGGGCAAAGGGGAAGGAAGCCAAACTGGGAGAGAATGCAGGGTTTGACCAAACAGGAAGCGGGGATATCTTGGAAATGATTGCGAGTAGGACAATGGGAGAGAAGAGGAGAGGAGGCAGCAGTAGTGAGGGTAGTGGAAGCGGTGAAGAGTATGGCGATAGCGATGAGTACGATGAAACTGACAGTGACAGCGATAGTGATAGTGACAGTGATTATGTGGATTTTAGTAGGCAGGTTGCAAATAGTAAAAGTCCAACCAAACAGAGTCTGTACTATGGCGACAGTAATAGTAATAATAGTAATAGTAATAATAGTAATAGTAAACAAGAGGAAGCGAGCCAAGACCCACAGCGACAAGTATTGGGTAAAACAGAAATGTCTAGTAGTCCAAAAAGGTCTAAAAGTTCAAAAAGCTCAAAGAGTTCAAAAGGACTAAAGAGCTCAAAAAGCTTGAAAGGATTAAAGAGTCCAAAGAAACCAAAGATTCCGAATAGTCCAAATAGTCCAAATAGTTCAAATAGTCCAAAGAGTTCTGGAGTGCCAACAGACCATTACTACAAGAATATCAACACAATTCCGTTTTACGGACCACCACCTTCGTTGCCTTCAGCCCAAGCAGGCGGAAATAGTAGCAGTGGGAACAGTGATGGTGTTAAAAGCGTGGTTGGTAAGGAGGTAGAAGGAGGAGAAGAGAGCAACAGAAACAACAAATTATATGAAAAAAACAAAGGTCAAGAGAGTATAGGAGACCCAAAGAACAGGAAGGCAAGTGTGATGCTTGGTGAGAGTGCCAAAGTGAATGTGTCAGGTTTGCATAACTTGGACTTTGATGGGAAGGCTGGTAGGTTACTTGGAGTCAGTTCAAGCGAGTCTGGTAGTGGCAGCAACAGCAGCAGCAGCAGTCGTAGTAGTAGTCGGAGTAGCAGCATGAATGACGGGTCAAACACCAAGCCCACCAATAGAGGGTTTGAAGAGTTGATGGAGAAAAACGACAGATTCTTTAGTAGTGCTACAAGTGTTGGAGGTGTTGTGAAAAGTAATAGGAAAAGCAGAGGTTACGTTGGTGATGAAAACGATAGTAGTGACTCTGAAACACCAGATACCAACCAACTACGGTAACAATGACATGCATTCGGTTGACAAAAAATAATTATAGTAAACGTAGAATTTATTTTATTTTATTTTTCTTTCTTTCTTTCTTACTTTCCTTACACATCCCCTTTTTCAACTTTCAAGAAACTTTTCTATTTCAATCTATCTAAATTTATTTAGCTTTTTTTTTAATAATAATAATAATAAAAAAAAAGTAAAGTAAAATAAAATGAATTTAAATAATATACATATACATACATATATATTGTAACTTTTACTTGGTAAAAATAAGGAAGAAAATAAAAGTTTGGAAAATGCAAATTGGGAGGGAGTTTAGTTATATTGTTATTTTTTTAAATCATCCAATAGCAGCCGTTCTACTTGTAACCCCATTGTGTCAAACCCCAGCCTTTCATCAACAGCTCTTTTAACCATATCAAACCTAAACATGAGGTTTTCAACTCTGCTACTGAGACTACTGCTACTGAAGCTGTTATTGGTGGCCTTGGTATGGCTATGCTCAACAGAGTTTTCGCTTTGGTATATATGGTATGGCAGCAGTTTTTGTATGGTTTCGTCAACACTCTTGAACGCAGATTTGAAGTCTGGTTTCGCCAGTGTTTTGTGGTCAGCCTTGATTACATCTCTGTACCGCCTCTTCACCTCCTCCAAATGCCCTGCTAGTTTCTCTGCCTGGTCATCGGCTTGGCTGCTGCTTTCTTCCCAGAACCTCACCCCAAACCCATACAATTTCTGCTCAGCTTCCTCCTGCCCTTTATCCTCCTCCTTCATCATAGCAAGCCTCTTTTTGCTTTTGTATTTACTTTCTCCCTTTTTGCCCTCACTCTTTTTTGCTTTCCTCATATTCAACTTGTTCATCTTCTCAATGCTCTTCAGAAGCTCCCTCTGCTTCCGCCGTTCCTCCTTCGACCGCTCCTTCTCTTGCTTACTCTTCTTCTTGTAGTACTTTGGCCTAGTTGACTCGGTCTTCTCCATCATCATGTCCCCAATCATCTTTTTCCTCTCGTTGCTTGACTTGTACTTTTTGTACCCCTTTTGCCCTGCCATCTCATCTACACTTGCGTTTGTTCTTTGAATTTGAGGCTGTTGTATAGGCAACTGTACGTGTGACTGTACGTGTGACTGCACATGTGACTGTTTTTGTCTTTGCTGTAAAAATTGTGCCTGTACCTGTGCCTGTGCCTGTGCTTGCGCCTGTGATTGGTTTAACTTTTGTAAAATCTTCAAGTACGATAGTGACTTTGTTTGTTGACCATTGGGTTCATTAACTGGAGTTATTCTACTACCCCCACTTCCACCCTCATCACTCATCCTAGCACCTGTATTGATGTTGATGTTCATGTTTATACTCTGGTTGATGTTTGTGTTCCTGGGCAATAGTTGAGGCATTATCTTGATTGGTCCATTCATACCAACAACAACACCACTATTGCCGTTGCTCCCCATATTTAAATTGGCTCCCAGGTAATTTGGCTCGTTACCCTCCACAACTCCTCCAACTCCCCCAACTCCTCTGCCATCATAAATATTATATCCTTGATACCCCACCAAACCATCAACATCAGCATCAGCATCAACATCAACATCTACATCTACATTATTATTGTCATTTTCTGCTATTTGCCCAAACGCACTAGACAATTTACCACCACCACCACCTAATTTTCCTCCTCCTCTTCCTCTTCCTCTCCCCCTTCCTCTACCCCTTCCTCTCCCCCTACTATTCTCATTTCCAATCCTCACAGCTGGCCCACCATTTATTCGATCCAATCCCACATTCTCCAAGTCTCTTCCATTTGTTTGTTCCCTTCTTTCTTGTGTACTCGATGTTGATTTTCCATCAGTTTCTGCTACCGCTTGTTTCTCCAACGTTGCCATCAATGCCTGAACCAAGTTTGTTTGGTTTGATGCTGCCAATATTGACTGGATTTGCTCCTTTGATAACTGTGATACTGCCGACGTCAACCCCGTTGCCAGTGCTGCCACCATATCATCTCCTCCTCCTCCACCAGCGTCCCCACCACTTTTTTTCTTTCCATCCATATCCTCTTTATTTCCCGTTCCACTACCACTACCACTACCATTATTCTGTACTTGTAACTGCATTAGTCCTGGAATCGACATTAACATTGCCATTCTCATTTCTGGCGACATACCATCTATGTTTGGATACATTGGTTGAATTGATTGAATTGACTGAATTGACTGAATTGGCTGAATTGGCTGAATTGGCTGGATTTGCTGGATTTGCTGAATTGGTTGAATTGACTGAATTGGTTGAATTGGAAGAATCGCACGTGGCTGGATATTCATCATTCCGTGTGGATTCATAAATAACGGTCTATTGAAGTTCATTGTCATTACATTTCTATCTCCCAACTTTACTTTCTTCTCTTTCACCTTATTCGGCCCCCGCTTCTTGCGTTTATTTGTTAGCTCCATCATTTCTTTTGTATCTCCAACCCTCCTCAAACCAACCCCTGCTCCCACTCCCACTCCCTCTTCCACTCCCACCATTTCTTCATTTATATAAATATCACCACCCATATCATTACCCATATCATTACTCATAGTCTTATTCATTCTCGCTATTAAATTTATATTGGCTTCAGTCCCCTCCCCATTGCTACCTATCCCCGTCGCGCCATTGACCATGTCTATTCTCCCACCATCTAGCTTTGTTGTTTCCACCCGCTTTTTTGTCTCCACTCGCTTCGATCCTTCTGCTCCTACTGCTCCTCGTCCCTGCTCTCTTTGATTCTCTTCATGTAGCCTTTTAATCCCTTCAATCACTTTTGCTCTCTGCTCTCCGCTTAGGCTTGCTACACTTATTTTTCCTGGTAATCTGTACACTGTCTTGTCATTCTTCTTTACAATCTCAATCTCAACCCCATCTACTTTTGCTATCCCCACCTCCTCTTCGCCTACAACTTCCTCTCTTGGTGTTCTCAAACCTCCTTTCTCCTTCTCCTTCCCATTCCCGCCCCCCTCCTTCCCCTTCTTCCCCATATTATCAATTGCTCCTACCGTATGTTCCATAGTTATCTCTTGTTTCTGAAGAACATTGGGTAAATCTCCATTTATTCCTAAATTTGGTATCTCTTTTCGCGTATGTCCGTTATTCATGCTTTTTAGTATTGAATTCGCCTCAACCATTGCATTTTTACTATTTGTTTCTGTTGGAATACCCATTTATATCGATGCATTCGCCCATATACAATCTTTTCAATCCCAAAGAAATACAACACAACACAACACAACTTTGCTTTGCTTTGCTACTCTAAAACATTAATACCAAATTTAAAATTAATCTCGCTATCACAAACTCAATCTCACTATTCTACGTGACCTAGAATCCTTAACACGTACACTACGTTCCACCCATTTGACATACTTTATAGCTTGCAGTTTCCAAATCTTTAATTTCATTCTGCTTTTTTTTACGCTTCTTGATTCCATCTTTTTTTTAAAAAAAATTGTATTTCATGTTTGCTGGTAAACATATAAATGGTTTAACCCAACCAAGCCATCTTTTAATCCCATTCAGCGCATACTACTAGGACTTTCATTTTAACTTCATTCCCTCTCCAGTTCCACTTAATTTCATCTGTTAACCTCAACTAATTTAAACTTTTAGTCTCACCTTTTTTTATTTCCCTTTTGCTTGTTTTTTTTTATTGCTTTTGCGCCGTTGCGTACTTCAAATATTTTTCTTTTCTTTACTTTTTTTTTTTTTTTNTTCTTTACTTTTTTTTTTTTTTACTCCAACTTTTTTTTAGTTGTAAAGTTCTTTTTTTTTGATTTTTCTTATAGATCTCTCGCGACTCTAGAACGCTTTTTTTATTAACATTCTTTGATTTCACTAATAGTGTTGTGGTGCTTTAAAAAAAAAAATTGGTATAAAATTTTTTTTCTCTTATTTATCTGATTCATTGCAATTTTTTATTAGCGTTATTGCAAAGTAACAAAAATCGAAATAGCCGTCATTTGTACACCAATCATATTTATCTTTTGATTAGCTAGCTATTTTAGTCTTTCTAAATCTTACTACTTCCATTTAACTTTTATCAACCACATCGTTTATCCCATAAAATGCTTTGAATAGCTTTATAACACCAACTACCGACATGAATAAACCATCTGAATGGCCTTACACTTTAAGCTTTGTGCTGTTATTTACTTTATTTATTAGTGCTTTTTTTATTTTCCCAGAGTTATTCCATTGCTCTTGGTAATTTAGAAATCAAGTTGGTACTGAAACCAAAAAGACGTTAAAAAATAAAATAAAAAAAATAGGCTCGGTTCACCGGTGACTTTTTATACCAAGTAAACTTAATGTTAAATCGATTATCCAACTGACCAAAGTCTCTAAAGTCAAACATGGTCTTTTGTGACGCTTTATGAACATACTACCTCGTTATATGTACATATTTATTTATTTACAAAACCATGCATATAAAATGGTTATTGAGAGCTTGTTTGTAGAGCTTTTTAAAAAACACTAGCCATCTCTATAATACCGTGATTTAGAGAAAAAAAGGCAGGCAGACAAATATACCATATCCAGTGATCCTCGATAAAATTTTACAAGTAGTTTGAGCGTATTAGTGTGCATTTTTGGTGCATCCAGATACAATACAACTTGCTTATTGTTACTGCAGTTTTAAACTTGTTATCACCATTAGCAAGTCTTTTAAAGATGCAAATACTTGTTAAAGTAACAACTGCCATAGTAATAACAAATAATCATCTACATTACCACTTCTCTCCATTACTAAAAACAATCTTTATGGACTTTGAGATGTACACTTTTATTTAACGGATGGTGTTTGGCTTGCAACAGGCAGCATTATACAAACCCCGATCTTGCTATTTCGTTTCGACATCAAATAGTTCTAGGTTCTATAGCATGGCAACATGCCTTTGTTTATTTTATTTGCCGGCGGTTCACTCGTCTTTAAGCAACATAATAATTTTGGACATTGTATACTATTTACATTGTGTTTTCAGTAAAAGTGCAAAGAATGATATAAGCCAATGTATTTTGAGCAAAAGGCTTGTTAGCTCAATTAGTGTGAGTTATTGGATGGAGAAATAGGTTTGGCGAATGAACATAGATTAATAATTATTCTGATATAGGAAAGGGCATTCAAAAGCAATTTAATTGGTCAATAAAAAACAATTAACTCTCAATTGTAGAGTAAGCCTTGGTCTGAATATAAAGAAATCAACTAGAGTTTAAATGTAAATTTGTAATTGTAGGACTTGGAAGGTCTATGAAAAAAAAAAAATTAAATTAAATAAAAAAAATAATCATAGTAATAAAACAAAATGTAAAGACCTGAAAAAAAAAGACAGGAAAAAAGTGTGTGGAAAATACTAAAAAAAAAAATCCAATTCGAATAATAGTATTGTATCGTTTGAATCCAGATTACCCTCCTTTACTCAAGCTATAAGAAATTGGAAATTCAAAATGGTATGTACAACGTTTATAAATATGGATATACTATAGATCGACTCTCTATATACTCGGTTTGGCTGTTGCAGCCATGTTGTTGAACATCACGTATACGGCTTTTAAGCTGTTGCTTGCGAATCCGCATTGCAATGCTTTTTATCAAGGAAAAGAAGGGCTGTGTGGAGCCAAGAGCAAAGCTGTTCGAGACTATAGAGAAATGGGAATAAATAATTGCTTACCCAGTCCATAATCGGATTCGATAACAAGGATAGTTGTTTTTACCACCTGGTACCGTGCTAAACGTTTTTTTACCAAATTCTTGTGTCAATAGGTTAGAGGGCCCAAGAAACACATGAAGCGCCTTAATGCGCCAAAGCACTGGATGTTGGACAAGTTGACCGGCACATATGTAAGTTTACTTGATCGATTAAAATGTCATTTTACTAGTATATTTTTGAATCCGATGTCTTTTTTTTAGTCTCGATTTTTTTTGAATCTATATCGAAATTAAAAACAATTGTAGACTTATAATTTAACTTTAATTTATTCATGCTATTCTACTAGGCTCCAAAACCATCAGCAGGTCCACACAAACAACGCGAGTGCTTGCCACTTATCATATTTTTACGTAACAGACTCAAGTACGCCTTGAACGGACGTGAGGTTAAATCTATCCTTATGCAGCGTCTTGTTAGAGTTGACGGAAAGGTCAGAACTGACGTAACTTTCCCAGCTGGATTTATGGGTACGTTTATCATTTAGTTACAATCTTATTCAAAAAAAATAGTCTTGTTTATCTACTTACTTTGTTCTTATTTACCCAAGCCTTGGTTACTAACTTTTTTCTATTTTTAAAACTATTCTTACTTTTTTTGCTTTGCAGATGTTATCTCTATGGAAAAAACCTCAGAGAACTTCCGTTTGGTTTATGACATCAAGGGACGTTTCACCATCCACAGAATCTCCGATGAAGAGGCCAAAGTGAGTTTCTTTCTTTTTCTTTGTTTTTACGAGTTCTACACATTAAGCTGGCTTTGTTTGAAGGCATTATTGACATGTGTATCTAACGCCTTTTTTTCTTTCTTTTATTTTAACAGTACAAACTCTGCAAGGTCAAGCGTAACCAAGTTGGAGCTAAAGGTATTCCATTCATTGTAACCCACGATGCCCGTACCATCAGATACCCAGACCCAAGTGTCAAGGTTAACGATACCGTCAAGGTTGATATTGCCACTGGTAAGGTCATTGACCACGTCAAGATGGAAGTCGGAAATCTTGCTACCATCACTGGTGGACACAGTATGGGACGTGTTGGAGTTATCACCCACCGTGATCGTCATGCAGGTGGTTTTGATATTGTACACTTGAAGGATGCCGCTGGACACTCATTTGCCACCCGTCTCTCTAACGTCTTCGTTATTGGTGAAGGTAACAAATCAATGATCAGCTTGCCAAAGAACAAGGGAGTCAAGCTTACCATCAGTGAAGAACGTGATCGTCGCCGAGCACAAGAAGCCTAAATTTCTTTTATAGCTTTTTTCACAATTTATTATCTTTGTTGAAAATAAAACAATAAAATTATTTCTTATCAAATGTAATACCATTACATCACATTCTCTGCTCTACACGCACATTAATTACATATCATACCAAATTGTGGGAGAGGAGTGGGGTTCCTACTCTGTGTCAAGTATGGTGGTTTCCCGTATGAAAAAAACAGTTTACTTTTGGCTTTTTATTTTCACTTTGTTGGCGTTTAACTTTTTTTTATACTGTATTTCTTCCCTGAACCAACTGCCCGTCGGTTGTATGTTTTGATGTTGGTTCTGTGGCCAATAATCCACATTAATAAAATAATATTGTATTTCTTCAGTCCGAGTTGTATATTGTTGGTTTTATTTTACTTTTTCCAATATAAATACTAAAAAAAGTGATAAGAAAAAGATAAACTAAAAGTCAATAATAAATCATGGTTATGGATGTGCTAGTTGCTAGTTTTGAGTGCTCGAGCATTTGAATAGACTTGCCATATTTATCAAGTGAGCTTATTTCCCTTTTTCTTTAAAATCGATAAAACCGGTTTGTTTATACTAGTTACAACCAATGGTCAAACTAACCGCGGCGGTGTTGCTGTTGTTGGTTCATAAGCTTGGCATGGGCCTTTATATTCTCTGACCTCTTGATATCATGCGCTTCCTGCTGTTTGTGGACCAATTGGTTATGTTCTTGTATGTTTTTTTGTTTTTGGCTATCGTGTTCCTGCTGTTGTTGTTTTGTGGCCTGGATGTGGACTTGGGCACTACTGATTTCCTTTTTTTCAACTGGTTCAACGTGCTTTTGTGTCTTGAAGCCGCTTGAACAGCTTCTTGTTGACAGATTTTCAGAGATACACATTATTCTTTATCAGTTTTTGAGTTTTGAGTTTTGAGTTTTGAGTTTTGAGTTTTGAGTTTTGAGTTTTGAGTTTTGAGTTTTGAGTTTTGAGTTTTGAGTTTTGAGTGTTGCTGCAAGCGCTGGTTCCAGGGCTTATGAGTTTAAATCACTTTACAACTAAAGTAATGTTAGACGGTATTGGTAAGGTATTAGATATAAACTAACAAATAGATAAAAGGTGCTTAGAAAAAAAGAAAGAGTTAATTTTTCAGTTTTGTGCTCTGCCATGGTCTCTTTTATAGAGTTTGGTTTGAACCAGCAAAAAGTTAATTTAGTCATTTACACCACTTTGCAAACATCTTTTTCTAGTTGTGTGAATTAGCCTTGATAGTTGTATATAGCTATTACTTTTAAACAGACACTTGATTTCTTAAATGGTACGATTTCTAGATCATATAAAAAACTACTCTTCAGTCAAGCCTTGTATGCGTAGTTGCAGCTCCGAAGATTCTATACCATCTCAATATGTTTACTTGGTAATGTCGATATCCTCAAACAGGATACTTCAGATCTTATTTCTGTATTGAGCCTGTACTAGTTATAGCTATAAGTCACATGTGGGATTGATGCTGGTTCAAATAGGAAGTTTAGATTGTGCTGGTTCAGATAGGAAGTTTAGATTATGCTGTTCTAAAATAAACATATATATGGTGTCAGCTGATACATGGAGCTGATTTCATGCGTGTTCTAGGCAGAAAGACATATCGTGTATAGTGTGTACAACCAAAGCAGCTTGCTATTAAAGTCTATAGTACATATACTATATAGGTCAATTGCATAGCTGCGGATTGCTACATTTTTGATGGTATTTACTCCAATAAAAAAGATGCGATTTACTTGACAGAAAAAAGTAAATAATTATGTTGTAAACAAGCCCAGTCAATCAAAGCCCTTGATTTAAAGTCATTTGTAAAAGCAAAAAACAAAAAACAAATGGGCACGAGTGGAGGGCGACTGAATCAAGAGCCGCCTGTTATTTGTCCGCTTTATTTTAGCGATTCATAGTAACTTTTATTTCAGAATTATGTTTACAAAGCCGTTTTGGTTAGGTAAATAGCAGGATTTAGCGAAATATGCCCCACTCGAACCTTTATACAAAGCTATTACCACAAGAAAACAACCAGCTTTTTTAATGGCTCAAATTACAATCAACTTTGAAAACCGATTCAACTCTAGCGAAAGGTACTGTCTGATAGAGACCCAAGGCTCTATACAAACCGATTCGGATTCGCTAAAGGGTCTAAAAATAGGCAAGTTTGAATATGATGACCAGGTCAGTTGCTTTGCACTTTCTTTCTTTTCTTTATTTCTGGGGTTTAATTAGGGGCTGAGATTTAATCCAAAGTTTTATAGCAAACATGCGATTATTTTTGATGCATGTCCCTGCTGCACCACTTTTTTTTTTGCTTTTACTACGTATAACTGATAGTTTTGATCATTAAAATCAATTAATAGGGCAATGCGCACCTTTTGGTAGGCAATTACAAACTTAATGGAAAGGTTGTGAAGCTAAAGAAAACTATAGCAATTCTATCCAAAGAAAATAAGCCTTCACAGGCTCAAAACAGGACTGGAGATGGGGTAGAAAACCCAAACCAACAGCTTGGCAAAGGATTGGCCGGCGAGAAGTCTAGTAGCGATGGGTTTTATAAAGACGTTGACTACAACATAACGGCCTTGATCAAACACAAGTTTCTTTTTAACTCCAGACCCGACATTATACTAGATAGCTGTCAGCAGGGGCTAACCTCGATAAACTAGTTCCTCAGAGACACCTCCAACAATAATATTAGCCAGAACTTTGTGCTATACGAAGCCACAGTGTAGCTGGCTCAACAAACGCTTGGAATTTAAAGCATCTAAACGCTGTATTAACTCTCCAACAACGCTTATTTTTAGCCTTATTCCCTTTTCTTTTTTTTACTTAGGCTTTGCACACTTTTTTTTTAATAGAAATTCGATTTATTCTGTTTTATTTGTACATCATGAATAGTAAATGGTTTTGGTAAAGCCAAATAAATAAATATCAAGCATAGTTGAAATGTAAAAAAATGAAATTTTTTTTGGTTGATACACATTTGTTGTTAGGTAGTGTATTCTGAGTATGCGCTGATAATATAGTTTGTATGCTTGCATGCTGACGCTATCTACTTGACAGATTGACCCTTTGATACTGATACGACACCTTTACCTTCTACAGTTGTTGAAATTAACATGTGTTTAGATTTAGAATCTTTCAATAGCAACATGGAATTCACAAATTTATAAAAAAATTAGAATCAAACTCATGAAATTGTGGTTTTGGTTACGTTGATTAGATCGAGTATCGGTACTCTGAATAAAGCATAGAAAAGCAGAGATATCACAAGAATCAGGAATCCTGTTACAATAACCTTATCCTGTACAGAGTCTCGCTCTATAATAATCGGTATTATAGTTAACGCATAAGACAATATAATACTGTACTTTTAAGGGTTGCCTAGAACAGGTCAGATTATATGGCAAAAAAAAGGGTGTGTATTTTTATGGATATTATAAACGAAATGAGGAACTTACGGAAGCATAATGGCACAACTTTATCACCTTCGGCAGCTCCTATACACAGATCTGGTTCTGCAATGTTACATAGGGATCGTGTGCAGTTCATACAAGGGATTTTTGAAAGCGTGTCAATGTCTATCGGTTGCGAAGCATGCGGCAAATGTCCCAACGCGAATGGTGTTAATTCGATGATTGTGGAGTTTTTATCGCAGGTGCATTTACAAAACGAAATCAACTCTTTTGCAGAAATCTACAATTGTATTTTGTTTGGTTTGTTGGATTAGAAAAGAAAAGTAAGAGTAGGATTAGTAGGATGCCAATATGTTTAAGAAAATCGAATGGTCAGTGCAATGAAAGGTCTTACCGTTTGAATCGTCGATAATAAAGCCAGCAAAAAAAAGGTCAATACATTCCTACTATGCATGTTGTGTTATTTTTTTGCTTTGTTATGGTTTAAACGTTTTGCAGTCTGGTGCTTGTCTTGCTTTTCATTTAGTTGTTGTCTTTGACAAAATCCTACAATCGAACAACAATCTAGTATTTGAATTTAGATAAAAAAAGAGTTTGTTACTTGGCGTTTAAATGACCAACTATATTATTTGACTTGAGGCAAACTAAACTCAATAATGAAATAATTGTGGAATTATTATCATTGGTTGCACTTGTTAAGCAGATCACACCCAATTATAATACATTGAATTATTATAATATGTTGGATGAGGTTGGATTGGATAGAATTGGTGCAAATCTTGGTTAATGTTCTTGTAGCAGCTTTTTTATTCTTTTTTATTGAAATTTATTAATATGAACGTTAATAAATGTGAAAATTTATGAAAGTTACTAGTAAAATAGTGTCTGCGTTTAATTTGAAATAATACTCCTTTGGATTTATAGGAAGAAGTCTGTTAGTAATAGCAGCAGTTTTTTATTACTTCAATTTATTCTTCACAGATACCGTCAGCATTCTTGTTGGCAGACATCCAGGACAAAGTGTGCAAATTTTGATCTGATTTTGACTGGTTGGGCGTATAATAGGGTGATAGATACAGAGTAGTGTGGTGTTACTTTATGTAAACCAAAAGTAGATCCCAAGTTATATTAAGAATTATGGAGCTAACTCTTAGCAAACTATATTTTAAAAATTTATCAGTCAATTATTGAGTACTGCTACGTTTGGTTTATTGGGTTAATTGGCCGGCAAATTCTACTTTGAGTTGTGATTGCGGGTTTTAATGACGGGCTGGTCAAAACAGAAACAAAAAGCGAAATAGTATTTCAATAAAAAAAAAATAGCGAAATAGAAAAGCGAGACAAAAAAGTAAACCATTATGGAAAATGTTAGGCTAAATCCAACGCCGGTACCAAAGCAGAACTGGCTTGGGTGAACAGCGTGCATTCAAATGTACTGCAGACAGAAACACGCTGTGTATGACTGAACAAAAAGTTAAATGCTAAACATGGTGATGCTTTTACAAAATGCCTAGTAGTCAAGACCAATATTTAGCCATTAATTATGAGCAAGGTTTGTTTTGTTTTAATTGTTTTGTTGAAATAAGGTTTGCTTTATTGCTCATGTGCACGGTGCTCTATTATATTCGCCAAGCCAACAGGTGCTCATTCAAATATCAGTAGGTACTTTTAATCAATTGAAAGCCACCAGATAAAACAATGCGATACGATCAAAAGATTGAATATGGTTCAGATTGTCCGATGTTCCAAAAGAGAATAAGACGGATATCTAACAAGTTTTATAGCACAATGCGCATTTTTAAGGTTCAACAATAGTGTGGTGTTACTTGAACAAAAAATCATTTTACCGATATATGCCAACATTTTGCGACCGAATCCAAATGCGTATTAGATATGGCCGAGCTTATGTTTAAATATCGATGTTGTGAGTTTGGTTCGTTTTCTATAGAACATAAACAATTTTTTTTTTAGCTAGTATACCCTTTTTAGAAAAAAAAAAGTAAACTGTTCAACTTGTACCATAGCGCTCATATCAAAAACTATCTTCAATAATTTAAAATTAAACGCATCGTTCATAGTTCACAATCTCACCGTTAATACATCAACCCAATATTGTAATTTCAGAACCAGCCTTTTAAGAACTACGGCACAGATCATGTATTTGAAGCAATCGTAAGACATATAAACCTGTCCCCTTTAACTTAAATGTAGAGTCCGCTGGGGACATTTTATTCACCGAAAAAACATCAATCCCAAATGGCTTTAAAGGGGTCTTTGGTAATGCGTTATTTATTTTCATTTTCATGCGGAGTATTGCTATTACAACGTATATTTACTTCAACCAAAATCCAACCTACTAGACACTATCAATTACTAGACACCACCAATTACTAAACAATAGAGATTACTGGACAATTGGCGTTGACAACTACTGTGATACATTTAGTCTAACCATTATTACTTTTTACTATCCGGAAGGAATGGAAATCCAATATACTATCATGTTGCAAGAACCAGACAAGG
Organism: Capniomyces stellatus; assembly: GCA_001661515.1. Lineage (NCBI taxonomy): Eukaryota > Fungi > Kickxellomycota > Harpellomycetes > Harpellales > Legeriomycetaceae > Capniomyces > Capniomyces stellatus. The sequence goes on along the minus strand of LUVW01000009.1, from coordinate 54,241 downwards.
TAGCCATTGCTAAATAAATTGTACAAACATCTCTTGGATTTCCATGATTATTTAAATACATACAAAAATATGGATTTAAAAATACATCAGCAAATCTGCCACAATGACATACAATTACTTTAACAATTGGTATGCTAGACTCTTCGTTTGCCTCAAAGACAGTTTTGGCAAAACAAAAGGGAAGAATAATCTTTTCACTTTCCGCTAACTTTAAAATCCCCAAGTTTTTATTACAAAAACCCACCAGGTTAGACATCAGCAATCTATATCCATACAATCGTTGCTTTTGTCATTTTTATAGTTTCATTATAAGGGTTTGTATCGTTAGTTATTTGAGCTAAAACCAGCCCATTTGGCGTGATTAATAGTATAAAATGCCGAACATATACTCCCACAGTTACGCCCTAAAAAATTTTGAAGAAAAAAAACATTTGGTATAGACCAGATCCAAAACAAGACAAACTTTACCCATATATCAAATGTAGGACGGGTCGATGTTGAAATCAACCAAGTAGTTCCTATAAACGAGAAAATAAGAGGAAACTATAAACTTTTTAAAGAGAGCTTCAACCTGGCAAGGAAAAACGAAGGAGTGCAGTTTGAAGAGTCGGAATTTGGAATTCAATACAACACATTTTGGTACAGAATTATTGAAAATATCGATCATTTGGCTCTGCAAGTGCACCAGTGCTTATTAGCATACGTAGCTGGCCTCAGATTCTTGCAGACAAGTAACCTTCCACTTTTTTTTTTTGGCTACAACGACTCCAAGAACAAGCTAGAAATGATTTTTTAGTTTAGATCACATTATATGGTTCCACAACGACTCTAGAATCGACCGATACTTTTTATACGAGATGGAGTGCCCAAGACAGGTTAATAACAGAGGTCTGGTGTTTGGCAGGATATTTAACTCGGGCGGTGTGTTATCTGCTTCGGTTTGCCAAGAAGGGTTAATCCGTGATTTGAGAGATACGAACACAGTTGCCAGTCCCATATGCTTTGACTCAGAACTACCAACACTATCCAAGCTGCAAGTCCCAGAACACCAAAAACCAAACGGCTGAGTTCAAAGCTATAAATCCTAGCCTAGTTTGTGTGCTTTGAGATAGTTTTGTGGTCGACGTATTTTTTTAGATCTGTTTCACTCCTAACACAACAATCTTCTTTACTTTTATTCCGTTGTGTTCTCTTTGGTCCAAAAATAAACCATTGCCTTACCAAGACTCCCCTACGTTGCTGCAAAAAATCGTGCATATCTTGTGAATTAAAAACATCGACATCGCCACCAACCGATATATAAAAAAAAATGGTATCAGTGGGATTCGAACCCACGCCTCTTTCGAGACCGCAACTTGAGTGCGGCGCCTTAGACCGCTCGGCCATGATACCAAACTATGGGGACTCCGAGGATTGAACTCGGGACCGTACGAACTTCAGTCGCACGCTCTCCCAGCTGAGCTAAGTCCCCAATTATTTTTTTTAAGTTTATTTAGTGTAGTATTTTGTATCAAAAACCACATAATAGAAACACTTGCTGAGTGAGCTTATGAGTTGTGAGGATTTCGCCCCTTGTGATCTTTAATCGATTCATAGTAAACACGTAGTGAGTTTATTTATTTATATATATTAAGTTATTATGCGTTTTAAAGTTTGCAGCAAGATTGGCGTGAAACGGTCTATGCGTATGAGGAAGGAAACGAGGGTTATGCTAAGGTATGGAGGTAGCTATGTTAATATTAACATTCAATATTTTCCTCATTTCCTCATTTAAGCACATTATAGTTGTTTCTATTATAGTTTAGATATTTGTTGCTCAACAAAATTCACTAAAAATAATAAATAGGCTGTTGCAGATTTATATATGTAATAAAAACGCGACATTAAGTATTCAAGTTTTTTGCGGCTTTGTCCAGCACTGTGAATTTAGAATAACATTCCTTTGGCCCAAGTGCTTAAAAATCTATAATCATTTTAAAAACCAGAACGTAGACGTAGCTACTTTATCAGGCATTTTGCAATTCAAGACCGTGCTGTCGTACCTTTTTTAGTTGACACAAAACCCGAATCGGCTACCTTTGTTGGCTTTTTTTTATTTTTAATTTGGTATCGCGAATTGTACTTGTTTAAAGTTTTTTTTGAACTTTTTTTTATTTAATTGATTTGCTGACTGTCTTTTTTTCGATTTCAATAACGAAAATAATAATAATGGAATTATAAACAGATAATAATAATACTTTTTGTATTCACCTTGCTATTGCCTTCATACTAATTATATCTTCAATTTGTGCAAATAGCAACCTTAATTTCACTATACTTTTTATTTAAAACTGAACATAGTTCGAGAGGCTGTAATGGATGAGTTTGTGCCAAGCATAGAGCTTGTAAAGTGTGTAAAGTTGTTGGGACGTAAAACTACAGACGATGAAAAAATATCTGGATTGATGGTGCTTCCGTATGTACTAGGAAACGAAACAGAGGATATTGGTTCATACAAATACGTGTTCAATAGACTGGAATGGCGATTTGTTAAAAGATTGCTTAACTCGGGGATAAAGGAAATAACTGAGAATAAAACTAGGGACGAAGATCGCTCAAGCCAATATATCCAACTTTCGGCTTACATAATCGCGACCTTTGCTTGCAGAGGCGATTTTAGCTCTGAAAAAAAGCTAGCAAGTCTAATTCCGGCACTATGCAGAGCAGGTGCACTGGGGTGAGTAGAATCTTTTCCAAAGAATTTATATACTTTATAGTTTTAAAATCCATTTATTTTGAAAGTAATAATTAATACTCACTGTTTGATTTAAACGCCTGTAGATCGTACGAATTTACGAGTCTTATTGTTCAGAATATATGTGCTCTTTTGATGGTCAAAGATCTTCATGTATTAGATATTGAGGATCGAACTTGGATTCAGGATGCATTTAGGACAGTTGGCAATATTCAAAATGGTACAGTACTATTTTATTTACTCATTTATTTATTAATCTATTTATACCCGCTGTCAGCATAGCTCGTAATAAATACTGCGGCCACGCTTATCTTTCCGTAAAAGCAAGCTATAATCTACACATAACCTTGATTGACTATAGACGAATTGAAAATTCAATTTCTCAATTCCTTGTGTGGCTTACTAAACCACGGGTGGCAGTTTTCTAAAGGATCAGGGAAAGATGCGGCGACTCATAAAGAGCAACTAAATGTCCAAAAAGGTCAAGGTTTTAGAGATAGAAACGTTGCTGCTGCAGCGTTCCACTCGGAATTATTGCTCCAAACAAGCGAATTTTTGTGCTTTGCTAGTAAAGGAACACAGTTATATTTGGTGGAGCTTCTTTCAAATATTATTGGGGGCTGGCCTACTTGGGGTTCTAGAGCCATGATCGAAAACAACAAAGCTGCAGTCGAGAAATCCATCAACAAGTTGGCGCAATTGTGTATGCCAATGATTCAGCAGAAAGCAGGTGATTAAACATCTTCATCAAGAAATGCGTTGATATATGTATATGTATATTTTTTTTTCATGCTTTTCGGGTCAATTCGTAACCAATGGTGTGTAATTTATATCAACCAATTAGATGGACCAGGATGCATGTTGTTCTGCTTAAAGCTGGCAACGTCTTTGATTAATTGCTGGCCCGAGTATATATTCAGTTTAAATCAATCAAGGAAAAACGATTTTATATATTTTGAAGTATGCCTGAAACTAGCTGTTGTTGAAGTGGATGTTAGGACTGACTCGCTGATAGCCAAATATACCAAAGACATGTTAGACAGCCCAGATGTAATTGACGATAAATACGCGCTAGCCACTTCAGCAGAGTTTTTAAACGCGTCATTGAGGAATGCTCAAGAGCTGGGCTTGCTATTTGGAGACGAAGAAATCGATTCTTGCGATCGCGGTGCTGACGGAGATGGTGGGTTAGGGTTTGAAAGGCTTCAAGAAATAGTGAGCTCCATACTTGAACAGTCAGGACCACTAATAGAGGATTTGGTGGAGTTGGTTTCGGTTTTTTTCAGTATCTTTGGTAGCGAAGTGGTTGAAGAATTAAAGAAAAACGTAGCAATGGCTGAAGTTATCCAGCTGCTTTGTCGACTCATGACTTTTATAGTTTCCAGTACTTTGAGCTATAATTCCCACTTTTCAAGGCTATTGCCGTTATTTACTCAAATATACAACAGCGCGCTCGAGGCGCCAGATAGCATTGAAAAGCGACTTCTTGGATACATCCACCAGGCGGTAGGTTCGCTTTGTGATAGTGCTATACCTGATGTCAACACAAGCCTAAGTTTGGCCCTCAGTCCGCTGGCATTGCAATTTAAAGGTCTGATAGATCTGGAAGATCAGGTGTCAAGAATTTTAGATGGATAACATTACGCACTTGTTGATTTTTTTTTTTTTGCTTGGTTTTTATTTTCAATATTTCTATTGAAACAAGTCGAAAATTATACAGTATAAAAGTAAAAGATAAGATGGAGTTTAAAATGCGCGAAAATAAATTCAGCCATATAAATGGCTACATGCTTGGATTTTCTGTTATTGAAGTTACTGTGGATATCTGTTGGTTGGTGTCAAATTACTTCAGTTAACACTCACAACAAGCTTGCTTTGCAATTGTTTACAGAGATAGTGTTTACAGACTAAATATCTGGGTCCAGTAATCGCCGACTCTTGCGTAGCCTAGTTTGGTAAAGTTACCCAACATATTAGCTAAATGTCCTGGAGACGCTTTCCAACCTTGAAGTACAGAGTCTACATCTGTGTACCCATAAGCCACATTTTCTCCGCATCTAAAGCAGACAACGTTGCTGTATGCAAGTCTTTCCAATAGCCCAGCAAAATTAGCGTTTGAATGGGTCATTGTATTAATCGACTGTTGGTAAGTTGACTGAACCAATGCTGCATCCATATTGCGACTGTCAAGTACCAATGGCATGAGTCCCTGGGCAATTCTGAGATTATTAACTCCATTCAACATCCTGTCACTAGGTGTAGGGGCTGACGACGTGGCGCTGCTTGTGGTAGTAGAAGTTGACGGCCTTGGTGTTGTTGATACACTACTTGATTTTGATGATGACGATGATGACGCTGGTCTGGTTGTTGAAGATGATGATGGTCTGGTTGTTGAAGATGATGATGGTCTGGTTGTTGAAGATGATGATGGTCTGGTTGTTGAAGATGATGATGGTCTGGTTGTTGAAGATGACTGTGTAGTCACGGCAGAAGCGCTATTTCTATTGGTTGTCACTGTTACCGTTTTAGTAATGGTTTTTTTTGGTCTTGTTGTTACAATAACGCCAAATACCTGTACACCATCTTCGATAGTGGGGATGGGCAGCACTGCTGTTTGGGTCATCAATATTGCGGTAAGTAATGATTCGCTGGGTGTAGCCATGATGAGAGTTGGGTCTATTAACAAACCACCACCTACATCCTCTACTAACTCCACATTGGCACTCGTCGAGTCCTCATTAGTATAAAGATCACTTGGCCCTGCATTTTCGCCATCAGCGATTTGAGAATTGACACTTGACATGGCAAGCACAAGGGCCATTATACAGGCTGTGAATATCTTGCTTCCTTTTTTCATTATTAACTTTGCTGCTAAACTATTTAAACTTTATTTTAACCGAATGTAAATTTACAACTAAAGAAGGCAATAGTGCTGATTATCAATTTAAATTTTATTTGTGTAATGACCTTTGAAAAAACTGTTCTGTTCTGCACGTATTTATATGATTGGGGAGAGGGGTAAAATGGGCAGGTAGGCTTTTTGATAAAAGTGTAGTTATCTACGTACTACTACTGCTTTGAAATAAAAAATATACTTTATTAGTTCTTTGCGACTATAGTGTATCATTACTCTTTTACTTTTTAATATCAACCAAAGCGTAAAGAAAAAATAGCACGTTGGGCCATTTCTGCTTTTTTTTTCCATCGCTCTAAAGCTTGGTCTCATACTATTTTGGCTAGCCTTTTATTTCAAAGTCGTTTTCAACTTGACTATTTCTCTAAATAAGAGTTTGCAATATTAGTGTGGAATTTTAAATGTAACAGCTTTGATCAAAATACCGAATCGGCAATTGTTGTACACAATGCACTTGGACGAGTTTTATTGACTATTGTTTTTTTTTTCATTAATCTGAGTTTAAATAGTACATGCAAGTTGAAACAAAATGACAAATTTTAATAATGCTTCCATTGTTGTGATAATCTCTTGACGTTGAGCCGCTTGCTCAATTTGTTAAAAGCTAGACTCATTCTGGTTGTTGTTTGTTTCTCTTGAAAGTTTTTGTAGTCCGAATTCACCAATATACTTTAGATTAACAATATATCTTGGCTGAGGTTGAAAAGTATTGTTTTTTTTGGGTTGAAAAATGGCGCGGCGTGGCGTGTTTCTTTCTTGTTTTTTTAATTGTATTTTTACAGGAGTAAAAAGATAAATTATACAAACTTTTTTCTATATAGCCGTTTTGATATATCAATATGCTCAATCAAGTTGACCGGGCATGCTTTGTTACTTTGAATGCTATTAATTATCTATGACCAATAACTCCGTGGCCTATTGATTGTGTGTAGGCTTGAATAGCAAGAAAGGTGATTCTCTTATTGTTATATCTCACGCGCATTTAGTGGCACTCTATCCACAGAAATTTAAAAGCCGCTCAATGAAATGAACACTGTTGCTTAATGGTAGCTGATTCAAAGGAAAATACCATCCAAATGTAGTTGTTTTCAGGAACTAGCTAATTATTCGAGACATTGGTATACTTTGGGCTATAAGAAGAAGGTTGATTTAGGCAAACGAGTTTGTTCTCAAGTGATTAAGGTTTGAGGCTTTAAATTAGATTTTCCACGCTGACATGTTTTAGTAGTCATACCAACCTAATAATAAAAGCCAAAAGAAGGGACGAAGAAAAAGAATGAAGAAACGTGTTTGAACAACTAGTACAACTAAAACTTGAAATTCAATAATAATAAAAGGTTAAAACATGAAAAATCGAACATTATTTAGCTTGTTCCAATGACAAAAAGAAAAACCAACACATAGTGCGGTGAAGATGTTTCTGCTTATTTGGGACATGTCGTGCTAATAGGTAGAGGTAGAGGTATAATATTTACTATCAAAAGCAGAGTCTAGCCACGTAAGCACACCCAACATATATACATTCAACACGCACGCATCCAACACACGCCCATTCAGCAAACAAGTATCCAGCGTGTGTGACACGAATCTACAAGCAATGTTAGGGTTTGTCGCACATTTAACCCGAAACCACAAATAGAACAGCATTGGTTCTTCCCAAGTGATGGATATAAGTTCCGATAAAGCCAAATTATAGTTAAATTCGACAACAATCGGAGGCCAAACTAGAATAGACCAAGGCCTAAAAGTAGTCAAGTTACCTTTATTGTACAGTAAGGTGGTGGGTTTTAATTCGGACAGACAATTCTGTATTGCTAAAATCAACAAGGCCAACACTTTTCAGCTCCAGTGAAAAAAGAAACCCCACAGAGAATCAAGCACATTTCTGAGAATTGTCCAGTTGTGGTGAATTATCGGGCTAATTCTATAGAGTTCTAGAATGTTCCACCAAAAATCTATTAATTTTGTTTATATTTTTTAACCTTTTTAGCCAATGGTTGGATCGATAACTCAAAAGTCCAAAAAGAGAGAGCCAGATAGAATCTTGACCATAGAAAATAAAAACAAAAAACAAAATGCATTTTGAAGCGAGCTTAATTAAAAGAAAGTACAAGCTTAAAATTGATGAGGGTGGGAACTTGCGTAGAAATTGAACAAAATCTGTATGCAGGAACACACCAAGTCCCTTGTGTTCGATCAATAAGACACAGCTATTTACACTGCTCATAAAAAGAGAGCAATATAGGAGCGTGTATCAATGATATATGCATATCGGTCGTAAAAAAAGCCATTGGCTAACAGACAAAAAAATTTCATACTGGGATGGACTTGACGTAATGTTCGAGAACACAACTGGAGCATGGATATGACCTGCAATAAACATGTTTAGATTTCAGTTGTTGTGTTAGCAGTGTTGCTCACATAAAGTCATAGATAGCGCTATTACCGACATAGGTAGAGTAGCTTATCAATTCTCCTCAGTTGGTCAGTTGGTCAATAATATATATATACAAACGTTTGGTACTGTTTAGCAGTGCTAGGAACAAGAAATGCTGTATAGACTGGTGTATGGTGTATAAATCAACTGGAGCTCAAGGGGAATAAAAGAGGGAAAAACATAGCTTTAAACAGAATCGTAACGTGACAATATAACTGGATAGGCGCATATTTTTATTCTTTAAAGATCCAATATAACACCAAGAGTTATCCCATCTATCATTTTCTTGCAACAAAACAAGGCCAATATAATTTCAGAGATTAAGACTCGATTTTATTTGCATCAAAATTTAAGGGAAGCAAAAATTAAAATAGAAAGTACGGCATGAATTGACTTTAAAAAAACCATTTCAGCCCAAATCGTACATTGTCAAGCGTTAAATAATATACCTGATAAATTCGTTTTCAAAAAAAGGACAAATCTAAATCTAAATCGTAGAATTCTTATTATTGACACCATCTATTCTTCAAGTAGCTAAATACTGGTCTAGTTGATTGTTATTACCATCAGCACTTTATTACTACTATTTTAATTAACACCAAGAAGGCAAAACAAGCAGTTTATTATTTTTAAAAATTAACTCGAAGAAAAGAAAATATAGCAAAATGGGCAAGGACTACTATTCTATTTTGGGGGTAGCAAAAAGCGCCAGCGAGGATGAATTAAAGAAAGCATATAAAAAAATGGCCTTGAAATGGCATCCGGACAGACATAAAGGAGATGATAAGGAGGAGGCAGAGAGAAAATTCAAAGATATTTCCGAGGCTTTTGAGGTGCTGTCTGATAAACAAAAACGAACAATCTATGATCAGTATGGCGAGGAGGCATTGAAGAACGGAATGGGCCAGCAAGGCGGTTCAGGGATGCACTCAGGCTTTGGGGGATCAGGGTTCCCACCGGGAGCTTCGTTCTCATTTTCCTCAAGTGGTGGGGGGCCTGGGGGCTTTTCAGGGTTTACACCCTCAAACCCAGAGGATATTTTTGCACAGCTTTTCTCTGGTCTAGGAGGAGCAGGTATGGGCGGAGCCAACATGCGCCACGCCAGAGGTGGACAGGGCGCGGGAGCAAGCAATGGATTTGACGGGTATGGGGGGCATAGGCACCGCAGAGCAGAACCACAAGCCAGCGTCGACGTAACAAGAAAGCTGCAATGTACTTTAGAGGAGTTATACACTGGGTGCACCAAAAAGCTTAAAGTGACACGGAAAGTTTTGGACGCCACAGGCAACATAAATATGTCAGAGAAGATCCTTCAAGTCACGGTTAAGCCTGGGTGGAAGGCAGGGACCAAAATCCGCTTTTCGGGAGAAGGCGATGATTTAGGAAACGGGGCGCAGGACATTGTGTTTGTAATCGAGGAAAAGCCAAACTCGACCATGAAGCGCGTTGGCGATGATTTGCATATAACCATGGAGCTTACGCTGGAAGAGGCGCTATGTGGGTTCCGAAAGACAGTGACAGCGCTGGACGGCAGAAACATCAACGTAGAAACCCGGTCGAATGTAATAAACCCGGGCCAAGAAAGCCGAATTATGAATGAGGGAATGCCAATATCCAAATTCCCAGGAAAGAAGGGTGATCTGGTTATTACCTACAAAGTAAAGTTCCCTTACAGTCTGACCTCTGAACAGAAAGAGTTGGTTAAACAGGCTCTGAGATAGATGATTGAGTACTGGCACTATAACTCAGTTTGGCTCGCTGCTAATTACGACAAGAGGAGAGATACCCTGCTTGCTTTGTTAGCTCACAGAAATCCGCTACTAATTTTATAACTAGCCAATTCCATTCTATTTTAATTTACATTTATCCCAAATAACTTTAAACTCGCACATTGCTTTTTTCCCACTTATTTTCTGTTCAGTGATTCATTCGGTTGTACGAACAATGTGAGTATAAACGCGAGTATAGTGTATCATTAATTTCAGAGTGTGATTGTGAGTCAACATATAGTATCTATTATGTATACATCAGTAATTGGGCATTGAGTTGAGCTTATTTGGGATGAATTCCTGAGCTTTTGTACTACTGCATGCTTAATATTTCCTTGTAGTTTCCCGGGGAGGGGGGAGGGGATTAGAGGAGGGAAGAATTTACTTTTGATCTCCAAAACGCGAAATGCGAGTTTAATTTCCTCAGCTTTTTATTTGCGGGTTTTTCAAGAATTAATCAATAATCTGTTTTTAATTGTCTTTTTATTATCCATTTCACTCTTTGTTGATTTAAAAGTGGGATTTGAAGCAAATAGAAACCCCACTGAAAAGTAGCATGGCAAGATAGTTAAATTTAATTTAGCTGGCCAATAAAAGTCGCTGTGTTTTTTTTTCCCACTTTCCTATTGTTAATTAAAATAACTTGCTTGAAGTGGAATTGGCATAATTTGATTAGAAAACACGGATTTTAGTTATTAAAATGTCACTATTTATGATGTTGGAGGCAGAGTTAATTTAAGTTAATATAGTGTTGATCTTCAGTGCGTGGAAATACTTTTCACTGATATTGACAGTACTTGCATTTTACAAGCAGCAAGCAACAAGCAAAGTATAGAAGATTAAAGACTAAAGATTAAAGGAATGGACGATTTGGAAGGAGAGATTCTTGCCTTGTTTGGAACTGAAGTTCGGGAGACAGACAAAAGAGAACGGAGGGGCAGAGATAGAGACAAGAGCGAGGGTCGCAAACGAAGACGAGAGTAAATAGCATACCTAATTTGTTTTTATCTACGATATTTGAATAGAGAGTAAATATATGTATACACGGGAATGGGGGAGTATTGGTTTAACTGGATGCTTGAAAATCGAGTTGAATTTGGAATTAGATTTAAACTAATAAAAATCGACAAGAAAAGTATAGTGAATGGCATATAGAAGCATGCCAAGCGCTTTTTTTTCGGTACCAATACGCGTAGAAACGAAATTAATGGGTTTATTTGTATTTTATTTTTTATGCTTTTGGGGATTAATGGTTTTGTGTTTATTTGAAATAGTACAAAAGATTACTCTGAAGATGAAGAGCTGGATGCTTTTGAACAAGAAGACGAGAAAGAAAGCAACAGAGCCTCGCGAGGAAAGAGTTCGAGTTGGAAGGGCGAACATCCAAAAGACAAAGGGAAAAACGAAAAGCATGATAATAGCGGAGAGATACAAATGGAATTGATTGATGAATGGAAATCGGATTTGATGGGTGATGAAAAGGATCGAGCAAGGTAAGAGGATTGGTTTGTTATATAGATAATAAAAGAGCGCAGGGTATATTTGTAAATCATGACTGTAACGCAATCCAGTATAAAGGCGTAGCAGAAATGATATAGATGGGTTTTTATTCTAAAAAATGGATGGGAGGAGATGTGCAAATAACTGGGGTTGAATAGCAGTAAAGTAAAAAAGAGATAATAAATAAATAAACAGGCTAAATGCGATGCCAGAAGTGGAAAGAGAACGGATTCTTGCAGAAAGACAGGAGCAGCGTGATATATACTGGGAGCGAATGGAATTGAAGCGTAAGCTGCAAGAAGGAGTGAAGAATAGCATTAATAGGGAAAAGGGGGGTCGCGATTCAGGACATCGAGATAGAGATAGGGATAGGGACAGAGACAGAGATAGAGATAGGGGTAAGGGCAGAGATCGGAATAGAGACAGGGACAGAGATAGGGATGGAGATGAAGAGTATTTTGGGCATGGTGGCTCAAAAGGTCGAAGCCGGGGAGTCAAAGCTTCGTCGGCACAACTAGAAGAGCTTCGGCGAAGAAGAGAAAAGAAAAGCAGAAAGGTTTGTGATTTACGCAAGAACGCATAAAAATATACATGTATAAATAAATAAGATTACGCAGGTGTATAAACCAAGATAAAGCATTATAAAGAGACAATTGACTGAATGATACTGAGGTGTTTGCTGTTGCGGATATTAGAGGCAGGACTATGATAGCGATTCGGGTAGCCATGGGTATTCGGAGAACAGTTCATCAGAAGGGTATGAGAGGAGGGCGGCGAGAGGAAATAAAGCCCAGGGCCGAGAGCGAGCGAAAAAGGAAAAGGTGGTTATGGAGCCAGTGGCGCCACTGGGATCTTTGAATGCCATTAGGCTGTCACGTGACCTTCTAGACAAATGGGTGTACACACCATTGTTTAATGTGACTGTGATAGGGTGCTACGTTAGGATGAGGGATGAGGTAGCATCGGAGCCCAACAAGTATGTGGTTGGGGAGATTACCCAGGTGCTTGAAAAGTCGGAGCCTTCGTACATGATAAAGAGACACTGGATAGACGTGAGGTTGAAGGTGAGTGTTCGGGGAGAAAGCTGCGAGGTGGGGATAGACAACCTGTCAAACGGGGAGTTTACCAACCAGGAGTACCTGGAGTTCAGCGAGTTTCTGGTAAATAATTTTGACAGAGGAATGAGGCATTTGACGCAGGCGGATGTTGAAATGAAGCTGAAGGAAATCGAGGACAAAAACAACTATGTGATGACAGTAAAGGATATCGACGACCGCGTTAGGATGCTACAGGATGTAGGCAAGAAGATAGGGAATGTAGCTCACCGCAGAGCCGAAATCCACTTAAAGCTGCAGTATGCCCAGCAAGAGCAGGACCACGAACAATAAGTGATATTTCCAGTTTATTGATACTGTTTTTGATTGCGATACGCTTCCAACCTGTCATATTATACTTTTAACGCCTACTTGGCTCCTATATTAATGCTTTTTGTGTTTGTTTGTTTGTTTGTTTTTTTTTTTTTTGCTTTTGATTGTTTGTCCTTACAATAGAGAGACTCAACAAAGAGCTGTCCAAGCTGCCTGTTGCCCCAACAAGCACAGCAGGCTCAGCCCAAACCGCCACAGCCCCATCGACCCAACTTGGTTCTGGGGAAAACCCCAAGCCAACCCCGTTTTTGGGCAGTTCTGGGTTCCCTATGGGCCTGAAACCCCCAATGCTACCACACGGCTCCAACATCGCTGGCTCAAAAATCAACAGACAAAACCCGGCCAATGCTGGACAGAACACCATTTCTGGCGCCAACATCAACAGCAGCATCGGAATCGGGTTGGGCGATTCTGGACTAGGTGGGATTGGAATCAATAGTTCTGCTGCTGCTGCTGCGGCTGCTGCAAACGACCAGTCCATCAAAAGCCCCCTTGTTATTATGACCAAAGTCAAAGTTTCTCCACATTTTGAATCGGCAATGACTGTTCCCGGATTCGACTTGGGGTTTCTTTTCTAGTTCAAAGTTTTGCTTTTCTTTTTGTCTATTTTTGAATCACTTCATTGGCTAATTTATAAATATTTACTTTTACTTTTACTTTTAATGACCAATATTACTGGCCAACATTACACTACTTGTCTTGGTAAAACACTTTATATTTGCTTCAAAGGCAATTGTTATAGTAAATAGCCAAACAGTATAAACTATAAACCAGTAAATAAATAAGAAAAACAAGGCTACAGTAACATTAAAGCACTCATCCCACCCCCCCCTTTTTTTTACAAGCACTGTTATCTATAATCATAAAAGTTGGGTCGGAGTTGAAATTAGGATCTCGTTCAGTTGGTTTTTTCTGTCTTGACAGTCACTACCCCATCTGCCATGTTCAGATCGAAATACGAGTTTGGATGGCTGATTCCTTCAACTGCTATGTCCGCCGACAATCCCCCGTCTTTAGCTTTGCTTGCGACTCTATTTGATATTTGCAGCTCCAAGTATCTAGTACACGACACTTGGTAATGGTGTTGCTTTGCAAGGTTGACAATTTCGTCGATTTTCGAATTGTTGTTTGGTCCAAAATTTGTTGTTCCTGTCAAGAACTGCTTTAACCTGTTCGAAGAAAAATGCTTAAACGGACACCCGTGGTAGTCTCCCGTTCCTGGTGGATTTCCTGATATTATCTTTGAGCATGAGTAAGGTGTATAGTTCGTTCTTTTTCCCTCCATTCCGTAGCTGTGTCTAATGCCATACGCATAGTCCTTGTTAAACTTGTCCTCCGTTACATTCTTTGAAAATGCCTGCCTCCAAAACATCAGTGCCTCTGGAAGCTTCAGCCCAATTCCCTTTAAAAACAATCCATACTGCATCCTAGCTCCGTGTTTCAAATGCGAGTTTTCAACCAGCTTCAATTGCATATTCAGCATGCATGGCGGGAAGTACTTTGCCAACTATTTGCCATTTTATATTTGTAATTGTAATTTTAGCAACTTAATAACATATTCATCTATACTATTCACTCTCTCCCCCCCCCTCTCCGCTCAGCTTTTATTTATAGTGGATAGACAAATCTACTCGAAGTCTATCCATACTCTTTTACTATCTGCTTGGTTTATTTACTACTCTTCAACCTACCTTTTCAATGTCTCCCGATCTGACCTCGCCTGCAACACCGCTGCTCTGGTATTCGTCAACCCCATACTGTGCACTCATGTTCTGTAGCACCGGCATTAGCCTATCATCGCCCTCAAGCCTTGGCAACGCTCTGGAGCACACTTTCATCGCCATTTCCATTCGACTCTTGAACTCTTCAACCAGCAGTATTGACACCTCGGTATTAGGTACAAACGCCTTCCCTTTCCTTAACACCACCTTTCTCTTTCCAACTAAATCAAACGCCCTTTCAAAATCCACCTCAAAATAGCTATTCTCTGCTTTGCAGAATCTCTTTGTGTATTTCTCAAGCTCATTGACCTCCGCCGCGCTTAGCTGCCTAAGATCTAAATCCGCTTCTCTAAATAACAAGTTTTGATCCTCGCTATCAAAAGCCCCAAATCGTGCCTTAAAAAGAGCCACTTCCTGCCGTAAAAACCATCTGCTCAGCTCCTCTGTTCGGCTAAACGACAGCCGCAAAATATAATGCGACACATAGTCCTTGCGTCTCTCATCCATCAGTATTTCCAAAACCTTACTTTTACGCCCCCCCATCGGCAAATACTTTTGTGATACCTCCATTATACGCTTTTGCGCCGCTTCTACATTTGGTCCTCGAATATTCGCAAGCTCGACTTCTTTTAGAACATTTAGCCTATCAAGTGCAAATGTTTCAAATTCCTCTATACTAACCTCCAAGTCAGGTGGGTTTTCATACAAACTTAGTCTGCATGGATACTCTGATTCCAAGATCTCCTCATAGCTCGCAAATTTTCTTTCTAGCGCCCCTATATTTCTGGGCCTTTTTTTTGCTTGTGTGTACATTTCTTTTGTTTGGGGTAGGTGAAACCTTTTATTTTTATTCTTACTTTACTTTGTTTTGTTTTGTTTCCGACTATATTCATATACCTGCCCTGTTTTGTTAACTATAACAGTCCCGAATATCCTACACTGTGTATATTTGCTTAAACTTAATTTCAATAAAGCCTATTCCCACCAACTTAGATCCACTCTGCTTTGCTGCAATATCGAGTCTTTTTTCTTTTAGTTTCTGTTTATTGAAGACTGTAAAATGCAACTAAAATTACATGTAATCTTCGTTCTGTTTTGTTTTTTGTTCTGTTCTGTTTTTTGTTTTGTTTTGTTTTCGTTTCTTTCTGATTCATTCATATTTAAGTAAACAGTGATTTGGGACTTGCCTCTTTTATTCCACTCACTTTTTTTAAAATTGCTAGTCAGTATTCAATATTCAATAACATCAGCCAATAACTCGATTTTGCAAAGTTTTATCGGCTTTCATTTGTTATTTCTATTTACAATATTAACAAAAACGCCAACCTTTACTTTGCTCCTTTTCTCGCAGCTATGGTAAGGTTTGGTATATTCGATTTAATAATCAAGTCTCGATACCAATGACTTAAAAATAAATAAATCACAGTTACACCTGTTATCGTAACAAATAGCCAGATAGACGTGCCATTAAAAACACAGTAGACACGAGTAAATTGCCATTAAATGTATTGTGCAAGCTTGTGTATGATCACTGCTCTTTTACAGCCATGGTATGCCACTCCGTCCAACACTTGCTTCAGCTATTGAAACTGAGTGCAAACTCTGAATTATTCAACGCCAAAAGACAGTTTATTCAAAAGCCAATAATCAAAATAAAGTAAAGAGAATTTCCTTAACATATGGAGTAAAAAGTTGAGAATTTACAACCAATCAACCTTGGCTTTTAATAAAAAAAAAACTTTGGTGTGTGTAATTTCAAAACTCTAATATATAATAAAAAAAACCAAAAACATTCCAATCACTTGATACTCGATTAAGTTATGTTTAATAGTCAAAAGCCATTAGACATTACTCGTTCTCAATTCAACAACAGTAAAAAAAAACTTTATTACGAGTATAAATATAATAGCTGATTAAATACTTTAACGATCAGCGACAATGAGCGATTACGAATGTAACGGGAATCAAGAAGATGATCTTTCGTTGCCAAGAGGTAAAATGGATTGATAGGTTTACTCTATTTCCCAAATTTTCGAGATTTTAGAGAAAAGCTTAGAATTGTGATGTGTAAGCTTAAAGTTATAATTCTAATTTACTCTTTTTTTTAAAAAAATATTAAATAGCTACCGTTTATAAATTGATTGGGGAAATGTTGCCCGATGACATTTCTTGTGCTAAGGAAACCCGAGATCTTTTAATCGATTGCTGTAATGGTAAGATTTGGCGAAGGGGGCTTTTCTTTAGCGGTTCTTTAATGGTTTGGTTGTTGTGAAGAGGTGTTTTTTTTATGGTATTTCTGCGTTGCATAGTGGTGTTTTTTTTTAATGAAAATAATCCTGGATCTTTAAACCAAAATGTGGTCTGAGAATATAACAGCAACAAATACCACTCTTTTACATATGCTGTGGCTTTTTTTGTAGAATTTATACATTTAGTGGCCTCGGAGGCTAACGAGGTATGCGAAAAAGAATCAAAAAAAACGATCGCGGCTGAACATGTACTAACCGCCCTAAAGGTAAATGCGCTTATAATACTACACAGGACGCGTGTACTCGCGGAGGATACTCTAATGGCCATTTGTGTATTTTCATTTTAGGAGCTTGGATTCGAAAGCTATATCAACGAGGTCAAAGAGGCGCATACCGATCATCGACAGCAGCAAACCAAAGTAAATTACACTGCCATTTTGACGTGTTTTTGTGCCTAATCGTTTGTTTACCTGCTTCTTCTACTGCCGAGGTGTTGACTTGCGTCATTTTTTTCTACTGTGTTTGATTAACGTGGTTTTCTGTATTACTTTTAGGATCGAGGAAAAAAGAGCGCGAAGCTTGATCAATTAGGTCTTACAGAGGATGAGCTTTTGAAAGCACAGGAGGCGCTTTTTGCACAAGCCCGAATGAGACTCCAAAGTCTAAACTCAAACCCAGCAGAGACACCCACCCCTGTTGCTGATACAAGTTCGGATAAAAACGAATAGTGTTCAATTTAAATATAATGTATCTTCTTCTTATCTTCTTTTAATCTCTCTATTCATATAAGATTCCATTAAAACATAAGTTGTACTGTTTATTTATCTTTTAAAACACAATTTACTTTTTATAATACCAGTGCATTACTCAATCACCAAAAATGTGGTTGGCAGGTTGGGAAGAGTTGTTTTAGAGTTTATTTAGCCAAGCCAATGGCATTGTTAAAAATCAAACTTTATCAGATTGGGTTGAATTGGGCTGAATTGAACTGTGGTGCCCAAGTGTATTTACCTCACTTTGTCCCTGGACTCCACAACTTTGCTAGTTATACTCTGGACCTGTTTGTGTATACACTGTTTTCAACCAATAAAGAATATCAAGCTTTGGAATTTCAGCTTCGCTTTTCTTTACGTCGCTTTTCTTTACATCACTTTTCTTTACATCACTTTTCTTCTCATCACTTTTCCTTATCTCGCTGATCAAAGCTGTGCAAAACAAAGGTTTAAACACACATTATTGTTTTTGTTATCAGTGCCATCAAATCCCACATTAGAAGTAAGGAGCGGGCTTAATCAGTCTGGCCCACGGATTTCCCCATGTGAACCTACCTTATAATGTTTCCATTTGATTGATATATGTGGCGATAAAATCAGTAGAAGCTCGACCCCTTAATTTTTGTTTGGTTAGTGCTGGACACTAAAACATGAAACAGCCGGAATCCAGTTCAATTACTAGTCGACCTCATGAAACCTGTATTGGGACTTTAGAAAGCACCATTGTGAAAAACTAAATGAAACATAAGTTGTGATACTGTTACGATTCAGCCAACTGAAGCCAGATTCTGAACTTCATGGCCAAAACTGTTGAACTTTGCTTTTAATTTAAACGAACCCCCCCCCCCCCCCC
>LUVW01000009.1:0-35856 GCA_001661515.1 Capniomyces stellatus | reverse complement strand
CCCCCCCCCCCCCCCGTTGGACTATGCTGCAACAAAAAATAACTTAAAAAAAATAACTGCTGAGCTTTTTGGCTGTTGGGCTGTTTACGAGTAAATGGGCGAATGTTTTACTTTATCGGATTTTGATTCAACTATTCGTGTGTAATTGATTTGAAAGTTTAAGCATAAAGAACAGGTTAAATTGCACCATTTTTTGTTTTAAAAAATTGCACTTTTTGTATACCCTAAAAACCAAGAATAAAAGACGAGCCTTGGTATATATACATGCTCAAGTACCATAGCCGCGACATTATACTCTACTCTACTCTACTCCAAATAGATAGCCATTTCCAAGACGAGTGTTGTCCAACTATTTCTACCACAACTTCTTTGAAAACAAGGTGCCACAACTGGAATTAAAAGATGAGTTCGTACAGTGCAGAAATTAAAAAACAATTTACTCTTGAAGGTAAAAAAAAACAAAAAAAGAATTCAACTACAATAACAATAGCATAGCATGTCAGCATAGCTACATTCGCCATTAAACTGCGTCAATTGACTTGATATTTTAAATTGTGAAACTGTCTCGAATAATTTCAAAATAAAGTTTGGTTCTTGACCCTTTTTCTTTTTCTTCTTTTTCTATAGAGGTTAATGAGAACGAGTATATCTCACACAATGGTTGGGTTTTCAGTGGTGGGAGGGGTACTTATGGTATGTGGTCAACACTTTATTTATCATTATTACTGTTGGAACTTTGTATTTTTGAGGCTTAAAAGCAATGAATATCGGGTAATTCCACTGTACACATAGGCGGTCAACTTGTATCACAGGCATTAGCATCAGCCATGATTACTGTTAGCGAGGATTTCACCGTCCATGTATGTACTAGTTTATTGGGTTTGCGCTGAATGCTAATGCGGAAGTTTTACTTTTGAATACTTGATGCGCCATTATGTTCGAACTCTGTTCTAATCACACCGGTTTTATACAACACAATAGTCTCTACATTCTTACTTTTATATTGCTGGCAAAACACAAATTCCCATTTCATACGTAGTGAATAGGATCAGGGACGGTAAGTAAACGTGTATCTTTAAACGCGTGCACTGTCCTAAACGCTCAAGGAGACGGACGATGTGTGCTAGCAAAGACATTATATTGGAAAACTATGCATACATTGTCTGTGTTGATACAATGGTGGCGGGCTCTATTATATACAAAAATATAATTAATCAATAGTGTGGCTTTGTGGTCTTTGTGTTGGTTAGGAAGAGCCTTTTCGGCAAGATATGTAGTGGCAAAGCAGAATGGCAAGGTTATCTTTGCTCTCTCCTGTAGCTTCCAAAAGCCTAATTTTACAACCATGAGTCACCAGGTATGTTGTTTTACTAAAGTTGTATTTACAGCGTGCCATTTTAAATATAGGCCAGGCTTTTTAAGACATGCCGATATGCTATCTATGATACTAGGCGTTCGATGCACACACACACCCATATATATATATCTGATCATACTTGTCTAAACTGTATTATTTATGCTATAGACTAAAATGCCGGATGTGTATTCGCCAGAAGATATGACCAATATATTCGGTACAAGAAAGGTAGATACAAAGAACATGTTTTTGGATGGGTTTGTGGTTGACCAGGATGTGGTAATGATGAACGATATTCCATTGCTGTCGCGGCTGGCAGTTCCTAAAGACAAGAATTTAAGAGAAAACTTTAAATTGGGAATCAATGCTAAACTTAAAGAGATGCAAGATGCGGGGGAGCTAACTGACAAGTCACAAATCCGCCTCCCATATAACTTGAGGTGGTTCAAGGTCAATAAAGACTTGAAAAACGCACACCAGTCTATCCACACGATTGTACTATCGCTGATCTCCGATTTCCGTCTACTGGTTACAGGATCACAGCCATACTTCTTTGGGTACAACTATAAGAAGAATAAACTGGATATGACTGTGAGCTTGGATCACTCAATACATTTCCACAAGCCATTTGACATTAATCAGTGGCTTTTGTACGAGGTAGAAAGCACTCGATTGGTAAATGAAAGAGCATACTCGACTGGAAAGTTCTATGACCAGAGTGGTGTGCTTGTAGCAACTGTTTCGCAGGAGCATCTCCTTAGGGCCTCTTCAATTTCGCCTTTAGCTAGCACTAACCTAAAATTCATTTCAACACCTCCTCGATTTGATACAAGTGAGATTACCAACACACCGAGCGGCATTATGGCTTCTAAGCTATAGCGCGACTTGGCCTGGTTTCTAGACTTCACAATTAGCTTCTTAACACTTTCCTTCCCCACCTTCCTCCCTTTTTTTTTCTCTTTCGTTACGATATTCTGACTATAATAGGCCTTTAACTATAAACTCATACAACTAATATGGTCATGGTTCTTGTCGTCGTATTAATAAATAAAAGCATAAAACTTTAATGAGAAACAGGTAATTATACCCCATGGCAAATAAACATATTGGGAGCAACCAGTCATCCACCAAAGATACCACCAAGCTGGGCAGTATACAAGCGCTGCTACAGCATGTGTTATAAACAAAAACGAAAAAAAGTACGCGGTATACTAAAGATGAAAAGATAAAGAAAAAAATGATAAAGAAAAACAAAAGATGAAGAAAAACAAAAGAAGGCTAAAATTGCAAATAAAACTAGGTTGAATACGTTCCAACTAAAGCGATCGATTTAAAGTGTAGTAGAGTACATGTATATTATATTTGCAATGGTGTTTATGTGGTGGCAGTTATATAAGCATCGTGTTGGCCAGCCTGTCGCTAACAATATCATAGATCTCTTGGCTGGCCGAGCCACTGCTGGTAGAGACAATCTGTGATGCAGTTTGGAATGTCGATATGCCTCCAATCCGGTCGGGTACCTCTTTGAAGCTTTTAGGGCCAAGTAAGAGCGGGTTGTATTGCTGATCTAGTTTCCGGGGATACAGTACAGAGTAGCTTTCAATATCCTCTTCTACAAACTCATCAAGTAGGCGATACTCCGGCAAATTCTCGTCAGCGCTGGAGTTTAAAACAGGTGACTTTGTATACACAAAAAAGCTGTCGTCTATAGCAATGACATATTCCATACTGGCCGGGATGTTTCTCGTTTTCTCCTTGTGAAATAGTTCATTCAGGTAGGTGTTCTGGTTGATTACAGGCTCTATGTCATTGGATCTAATCACGTATTTCTTTCCATTGTTCTCTGCCAAGCCATAATTCTTTTTAAAAGAGTCGATGTCCAGATCTTTCAATATTTTGGTGTTGGTTGATCTGTAATAGTATTCATCCAAAAACTCTACATGGCAGCTTTTCATTCTATAGACTTGCGATAAAATCTTGTACTTTTTTCTACAGCTTGTTCTACTCTTGGAATGGTGTATCTGTCTTGTGGAAATCGTTTTTCGAATCGGTGTAGGAATTGGTTTCAAGGTCTCTCCGTTGCGACTCTTTGGCTTGCAGGTATTCGTTATTTTGGCTTTCTTTACTTTACCTAGAGAAAAATATTAATTTAAAAATAAATAAACACATTTGGCTAATTGATTGAGTTGTTTCGATTCAACCAATTCCTTTGTTTGTAAACTTCGCTACTCAGCCTATACTAAGCGACTTACATTTACTTGCCGCACCCCTGACTTTTTTGGTGTCCTTTGGCTTTTTTGCCACAACTTTCTTTGTAGGTTTTTTTTCGTTATTTAAAATAAATCGGTTGTAACTAATTTCAGATTCGTTATAGCTGGTTTCAGTTCGGCATCAAGTAGCGTTGTGTTCAGTATCCACTCGTATGTATCTTTCGCCTCGCAATTGGTGGACAAATCGTTAACAAAGGGTTTATTCTAAAACTTGCATTTTTTTAAAAAAAAAAAAACTTACATTAAAACCATGTCCTTATTATTCTTTGCTTTTGTAAACAAGTGCACCAGTACGGATATACTTGACATTAGTATAATCGCCGATTGTCCTACGCATGCCTAGAATGGAATTGGTGGTGCAAATTCAAATAATACATTTTTCAACCATT
Organism: Capniomyces stellatus; assembly: GCA_001661515.1. NCBI lineage: Eukaryota > Fungi > Kickxellomycota > Harpellomycetes > Harpellales > Legeriomycetaceae > Capniomyces > Capniomyces stellatus. Next base: position 31,840 of record LUVW01000009.1, on the reverse strand, counting down.
GGAAGAAGAAAAAAAGAACCAGTTTAAACTAGTAGGATACTTTGCCAAAATAACATTTAAATCGAATAGAATCGAATTGGATTGAATTGAAATAAAACCTGCCATTAAGATTCTTTAAAAACTTACTGCCTTCATTGTATACTATTTTATTCTTCTTCGAAAATTTTAGCTAGCCGCAAACGCTTAAAATATTATTCGTCGTATTTCGATATATATCCCTGTATTTTGGTATAAATCTTGAAAGTATATATGCACAAAGTATTCGGAATTGAATTGAATTGAATTAGTCAAAGTAGCTGAAACTAATGATATCGTCAAAATTAAAGCTATATTCTCTATTCTATACTAGGAATAATGTATTCTGTTGTTTTAAAAAATAGGGGACGATTTAATCGTTTTTTTTACTGTCAAAAATATACTTTGAAAGTTTGAATTGCAACTGAAAAAAATTAAGTCACAAATTCAAATTACACCACTGCTCTTTTAAGTTTAAAAGTGCAATAAACCAAGTTTAATTCAACAAAAAAAATTCTCGCTTTCTTTCGATTACAAGATTTAGAGCTGAAAAGAAAAATATTCGCGAGAATACTTATCCAATGGTCGGCGATATTTGGCTGGTCTTGTACGATTAATTTAGATAAAACCATGTTTAACTTTGATGTAAGCCTATCAGAAGAATGCCAACTGTTTTTAGATTACTCACTAACGCATTTAAATGCACAACAGATCCGAAGATAACTAGATCTACTAGATACGGCTTTACAATATAGGTTGCAACTTACTAAAACCTTGTTGAACGCCGTTTATTAACTAGTAATTCAACATCTTAATATTCAATCTCCAACTAGCAACACAGTAACCAAATACAAGAAATCAAAACTAAACCGTAATATATAAACAAATTTACACTAAGCACAACAGTCACTCAACTTGGCTGACCATTGATTGCTGTTCTTCGTGTTCAGTTCAAATTCACAAACTAAAAAAGGCATATTCGCCCTTAGCTAAAATATCAGAGTCAACCACTCTAACCCATACTACTAAACTATTATAAATAGTAATGAAGTATATTCAGCATTTTCAAGCATAGATGTTGGGAGTTAATCAAGCCAGAAAACAGCACCTTAATAAAAAGAATGTTTCTTTTTTATTTAATTCAACATTTTTTAACTTTAATGAACTGCTGTTTATATTTGTATTTTAGTATATTATTGAGCACGGTTAAACATTTATTTAATGAAATTGATAATACTAGCCGTTATATGTAATATAAGGAAAGGTGTGCTAATTTAAAAAAATGAAATGCGAAATTTAAAAACCGTGCTAACTTAAAGGTATATGCTATTTATAAAAGTACTAGGCTGGATGATTATCAATGCGACACTAATTGATTAGCATGAATTTGTGGTACAGACCCTACCGTTCATCCCACAGAAACAGGTGTTGCAACCATCTCCGGCTTGGAATGATCCTTCACCATTTCTGATAATACAGTCATCATATTGCTGGCTTCTTCCTTTGTTTCCGGCGTTAACGTTTGGGATACCTCCACTTCCGCCATCACATGACTTGGTTGTGCAAAGTCCTCCTCCAACACTGCATCTGCATACATTGCAACCATCTGTGGCCTTGAACTCACCAATTCCGTTCTTGTCAATGCACTCTTTGTATGAGCTTACTCCAGCAAGTTTGGCTCCGAATTCAGATGGAAGAACTGGTGGGATGGTGGTCTTGTCCATGGCTCCTGCGTATGATGGTGGTGCTGGTGTGTATGCTGGCTCTGGGGCTGGCTTTTCTCCTCCTCCTGCTCCTGGAGCTGGCTCTGGTGTATATCCTGGAGCTGGCTTCTCTCCTCCTCCTGCTCCTGGAGCTGGCTCTGGTGTATATCCTGGAGCTGGCTTCTCTCCTCCTCCTGGAGCTGGTGCTGGTGCTGGTGCTGGTCCTGGAACATATGGTGCAGGTCCTGGAGGTCCTGGAGGTCCTGGTGGTGATGGTGGTCCTGGTGGTCCTGGTGGTCCTGGTGGTCCTGTTGGTCCTGGAGTAGGTGTTGGCTTAGCACCTCCACCGCCACCTGGTTTCGTTGTTCCAGAATCACATCCTGGCAAGCTGCATTCATCAAAGAAGCAGACAGGTCCGAGCTCTGAGCAGACACAGACTTGTGTTCTGTCCTTGGAGACGAAGTAACAGTCACCAAAGTGCTTGACACAGTTGATGTATTCAGGAGTAATCTTTCCAGCGTTATCAAGCTTGCTACAGCTGTTCTTGTATCCAGTAAGCAGACCTGGATATTTAGTGTAGATTGGGTCAACAAAAGTGCCTTCGGTATCAGTTGTACCATCATCATCTACTGGCTTGCGGTCAACATATCCGACTGGCCTATTAACGATATGGCCTGATCCACTACCTCCTGAACTGGAGTATGCGCTTCCTCTTCCTCCTCCCCCCATCATTGCGTTCTCGCTTATTCCATCGACTTTAGCGTCGGCTGGAATACCTCCTGACCCTCCATAATCTCCAGCTGAGACAATAGCCAGTTGAGCTAAAGTAGAAATAGTAAGAAATTGCATGATTGTAATTTTAATGTTGTTATGAATATATATATGAGTGTGAAATGTTTAGTTCTTATTAAAAATATTGAAATTTATTATGAAATCAACTAAGCCAAGCAAGGTTTACTAAATGCTAGTGTTAATTATTTACAATTGCAAAAGATATGCGTAAAACGTATATATGGGAGGTGGCGGGATTATATATAAATGATTTTTCTGACTAGATGCGTGAATAATCTGTTTATTTTTTCCAGATTTTACTTCTTGTACTAATTACGATTGTTAATAGTATAGCTTAGTGTATGTAACCAAGTTAAGTTACTATTAATAAACTGTACTAATACTCTAATTAACTCGTTTGAATACAAAAGCTTAATTTGATACAGTTGATTTAATAAAGTTAATTTAGTAAAGTTGACTGAAGTTTGACTACACTAAATTAAGCACTAATTGCTTAAAAGACCTATTAGTAACTACGTGATGTTTCAGATAAATAGCTATGTAATCTGCTTTTAATTTAAACCAGCCTACTGTTGGTGCGGTTAGTTTGTATTAAAAAATATACATGTATCCGCATTTATCTTGTTTTTTGTTATTTTACTAGTTTTTGTCTTGGAGGCGTTCAATTAAAACAAAAGTAATGGGTTAATAATAAGTATACTCATATTAATACCACATTGAGTGCGGGTTAGGGTTTTTTTAGGCAGATATTGATGGTGGGTTCAAATGTATTATTAGTTTGATTAATTAGACTAAATTAAACCCAGTCGATTTTACATACTTGGCTATAAAACAGTTTAAAAATAAATATCATGTTATATATCCACAAATGCAACTTAAATATCGATCAAACAATGAGTTATTTAACAGTAATAATAGCACCGCTATTGCCAGGCCACATACTAAACGTCTTATTACATTATTATTAGTAATTTTGCCTCAATACAAACAGTACTTGCTGGGAGCTTACAACACTAACACTAATCTCAAAAATACTTGGATAATATACAAATGCAAATATCACAAACATACACCAAATGATGCGTTCTTGTTTGTTGTTTATGAAAAGAAATGGAACAAGATATCCTCATTGTTTCAGTTTTGGATTTTTTAGCGGGGAAGACGCTTGGATTGGATAAACGCAGCTATACTTGTAAGTATGAATATTGTACACTACAAATAACATACGAATAGATATTATATAGATATTAAAACTGGAGTGGGTGAGGGGTTATGAAATTTTACAAGGAAAAAAGGAAGGAAAGGAAAGAGGAGACAATTAAAAAACATACACACATCAGCTCATGCTACTTAATCTTGATAAGAAGCTAAAAATAGAAGACAACTTGACTTTGAAAGCAAACTATGAAATTATAATATGGAGGTATATTGCTAATATTAAACATTGGCAAGTAGAACCAACACCAGTAAAGGTTGTTAATTAGTTTTGCACATCATATAATACACACATAATTATTCAATCGAGGTTTGCACTAGCTGTTGTTGTATTGGAAGTAGCTAGGAATTAAATGAAGTTAAAACATCATTAAAGACGACAACAAAAGGCCGATAACAACGCCATTAACACTCGCACTTTAAATAATAACCTTGGCTAACTTTAAATTTACTTGAATATTGTAAGAGACAAAAAAATAGCATATAAATAAGACGAGTGAAAATATAAAGTCCCGTTTGCTAAAAACAGATATTAAGGCGGGGAAGAAAAATTAAGGTCAATAATGGATCATGGCAATGTTTAATAAACTGAAAAGATAGAAATAAGGTTAAAATAACATGGCTAGTGAGTTGTTATTGAAAATAGTTATAGTACCATCCATTATAACGATTGGGTTAGTACTAAATTGAAATTACAGTCGGGTTATTTTAATTAAACACTAGTTGTTAAAAGTAATTAAGTCCAAAAACAAACAAATAAAGGTTTAACGGAAATTTTCGAAAAGCTAGATGGAAATAAAGCCGATAGGGCATTTTAACAAAAGGAAGAGGTAAATTACCCTGTGCTATCAATAGAAAAATAATCAGCAGAGTTATTAAGAAACTAGAAATGATTGTTAAGAATAAATTTGAGTAGATAAAACTAATGGCAGTAATAAAGAATTGAAAATTATAAATAAGCTAAAGTTACTAGGCATACTAGTGAATAATGAGACTAATGTTCATAACATAGATATCTATTTGATAAATAGTTGGTTATGATAAGGTTAGAAAGTTTAATAAGAGAAAACAAAAGGGTGATGTGATGCAAGTCGCCAAAAACTGTTATCCCACATAATAGCACCAGTTTCAGGAGCTGTTATTTACATAAAGCCAGACTATTACAAAGTTAAACTGGTGAGATTAGCCTGGCTTGACTACTGGGTCTGATCAATCACATCTAGTCATGCAATGGTGCAATGGTACAATAGACAATGGGGCAATGGTATAATGGTATAATGGTGTACAAATCGAGGCTATCAAGCCAAAAATAAACATGAATATACAAATGCTATTTGCAACCACAGCAAACCAAATGAAATATCGAGTAGGACCAGATATTTCGGTGTGGATAGTTATGAGATGTCTATTGATACTGGTGCCGACGCCAATACTAGTAATAAAATACTGACAGGCCAGTTCGCAAAAGAGCAAGCCAAATAGAAAAACAGTATGAGGCAGTTCAGATTGTGATATGAAAAGTAGTGCAAAAAGCTTGAAGATTGATACGAGAAATGATATGAGGAATAATACAATGAATAATATGAGGAATAATACGAGAAATAATATGAAAATTGATACGATGAATAATATGAGGAATAATACAGAAATAATATGAAATACCAAAGCAAATGAGAATAGTACAGGTCTGAAAGCGGAACCAAGAGGTGATGATGTGAAANTAGGCTGTTGGTCGTTCCCCGTTGTCTGATCCTTGCGATAGAATTGCACCTATTCCTTCACTGCTTGCGTATGTAGTGAGCACAAAGCCTTGCTCCCAGTCCGGATATGCTAGCAACGTTACTTGTACTAATTTTCCCTTCAATAAATTAATAATGGCTGTGCTGTTACTGCTAGATTTTGAATATACTTTCCATAATACCCAATCATACCTAAAAATGAATGTAACTCCTTTTTATTCCTAGGCATCTCCAGATTCTAGATCGCGCCTATTTTTGTTTCGTCTGTTGATATTCCATCATCCTCTGGAACGTGGCTGGGTTATTTGATAGTCCGAACGGCATGGCTCGATAACTGTAGAGCCATCCACCGGGGATCGCAAAAGCTGTTTTGTCCCTATTTCGGCTTTACAACGACTTGCCAGAAACCCAAAATTGCATCCAGTGTTGAATATATCTTTGAATTTGCCAGGACATTGAATATATTGTCCATTCTCGGTAATGGGTAAACGTTCTTTTTTGTTATCGCATTTAATTTCCTGGAATCCGAACATAATCTTAATTATCCATTATTTATTAATACCACAACTAGTGGATCGCTACAATATGATCACATCATTCGATCTGTTCTTGGATCTCCAACCGACGCAGTTCCTCTCTAACGACTCTTTGTAACTTCTGAGAGTGCAATATGGAAACGACTAAATCGATTTATTTTCTCCTATGTCAAAGACGTTGTTTTGATCCGTAATTATACTATCAAATGAAGATGCAATATATGTTTAATATTTATGTAACGGGTTATAAATTATAAAGAATATAAACTATGTGAACTATAAATTATAATGTTAAAAGAAACAATTGTTGTTCCGGTTGATTTTAAACAAAGTCAATTGTACCAGTTTATTTCTTGGAAAAGCACATAAAAATTGCTATAAAATGTAATGATTGCGTGTTGCGTGTGATGGCACATTAACAAATTGTGTTTAGGTACTTGATTTAACATTTGCAATACCCATTAATTACATATGTTCATTCAATAGAACTAAACCCATATGCTAAACATGTGTGATGATTAAAATTTGACTAAATGTACAGTTTTGTGACTTTTTTATGGATATTTTTAGCTTGAAACTGAGCTATTTGTAAAATAAAAGACACTGTTCAACCCAATTCCATGAAACTAACTATTTAACTGAAATTAATAACTAGATATATGAATTAAAACTGTAACTAAATTAATAACTAAAATTTCAATAAAAATAAATAAATTAATAACTAAATATATGAATTAAAACTGTAACTAGATTAATAATAAAATATTGTTATATTTATTGGGTTAATGTTATGTAAAACCCCGTGGGATAAACCCATAACTATTAACAAAAAACATCATCAGCATATAAAATATAACACATAGCACACAGTAAAGGACAAACAGGCACACTGGCGGGAAAAAAAAGCAGCCTCAATAGGTGAATGAAGGGCTGGGCAAAAGAGAATGCCTAATGAGTGGATTGAACACTCGACCTTTGGTTGTCACTGAAGTACAAGACCAACGCTCTACCACTGAGCTAATCAGGCAAAATCTGTATGCCTTCTATCGGAATTGAACCGATGACCTTCTGCTTACTAGGCAGACGCTCTGCCAACTGAGCCAAGAAGGCATATTTACTGTACCACCACTGAACTCTGTTGTTGTCTACTGCCCCAACTCCAAACCGCCCTAACCAGCCTCTACCACACCCAAACAATTCAGCCCACACCCAACCACACCAACCAGCTCTCTGCAGCGTTTTGTCGCGCCTCATTGACCTGGACTAGACATGCTTTGGTGTAGCTATATTTCTGGTGTATTCAACTGAATGCACACTAGCCCTGAATTTTTGAGGAAACACTACACCAACACTGAAAATCAAGCATCCTGCATCAAAGTCAGTTTAAACAACAAATAATACAAATAATACGAATATCAAATACAAGATTGGAAGTGATGTTTTGGATTGTGGCGACATGCAAGACCACCAGCAAAGGCAGTACAGCTATGATGTTGGCTGAAAAGTCTGTTTAGAAGCTACTTAGCCCACAACAGCCAACAAATAAACTGTGTATAGGCATATTTAGATATGGTTGGGGATATGACAGTATGTTCAGCTACATACCTAGATAGATATATATACAGGTATCTATGTACACACAAGTTTAGATGTGAACTAAGAATATAAAACCAGTAGTGAATATTCGCAGATTAAATCTAGCCACATTTTACATTAAACCGCCAAGACGGCCTAACACACTACGCTGGAGTACAGACAGACATTGGTATGCTGGCCAAACATAGTCAGACTGTTTTCCCAACAAGTTNTTAGTTTAATAGTTTTAAATAAAAATTATAAAAAGTACAAAGTCTTAACCAAAGAATAAGTTAAGCAATCGTAGGTACACGAACATCTACGACAATAGTCAGACTGTTTTCCCAACAAGTTGAGATAGCTGGAGCATCTGGGACGAACCAAGATGGCTAGGACAAATCAAGATGAATAGGGCTAACAGACAGGATTGGGAGAGCCCCATTAATTAAATATTCTCGGATAGTATAGTGGTGAGTATCCCAGTCTGTCACATTGGAGACCCGGGTTCAATTCCCGGTCCGAGAGAATATGGTTGTCCGATATAGTCCAACGGCTAGGATTCCTCGCTTTCACCGAGGCGGTCGGGGTTCGACTCCCCGTATCGGAGATAAACCTTTTGATTTGTTTATATTTTGTATTGAAACCTTTTTTGTGTTTTGTTATGCTCATCTGTGTTTTGTTTTGCCCACTTTTGTTCTGCTATGTTCATCTCGGCTGCTATGATGTGATTCAGCAGTATTTTGAAATTGCCACAGCAGAGTTGCCACAACATAGATGTGTGTGGATGTAAACATGTGGCAAACTCTTAACACACTTATCCGGCATATTCAACACCACAGAATAAATCACAAATGTCGAGTGGGTGCATCGTAGCCAGCCAAACCCAAAACCACAACCCAACAGCACGGCACGATTCGCATCTCTAGTCAGAATACGTAGCAATCAAGAGCGCAAATACACACAGAATCAGCATAGAACCAAAAGTGAACCAACACAGAGCCAACATGAAATCAAGCAAGAGCCAAAAGCAAATCATAGAGCCCAATAAGAGTGGAGAAAAACAGCAAAGAAAAAGCCAGCAAAAAGAGTGAGATCTGCGTCAGCCGGGAGTCGAACCCGGGCCAATTGCTTGGAAGGCAACTATTCTACCGCTATACTACTAACGCTAAATCCTCACTATTCCGCTCTCGGCTAGGCTTGAACTAGCAACCTCCTGATTAACAGTCAGACGCGCTAGCCAATTGCGCCACGAAAGCAGGTTGCATTTTTTTTCCGCCTCTTATCCCCATAAACCACCCACCAGACTCATTATGTTTTGTTCAGCCAGTTCAAGTTGATCAGTTTGGTTCAGCTTGGTTCAGTTTGGTTTCCTGTTTATTCTAGTTCATTCCTGCCGGGTTTATTCCTGTCTAGTTTTTCTAGCAATACCGTCTCCAATTTGCGTGCATCGCATACTTTGGTTGGTACTATAACGTCATGAGACCTAATGCAATAAATGTTGCTGGTTTTCTGCACCTTGATTTTACACAGTTCAGGCATAGTTTTTATTGATTCAAATTACATTGAATTGAATTGGATTTGAGTTTGGTATTATTGCAACATATATGAGTTATAAAAAGGTTAGATAGGTTGTCTCTTCGCTTTACTTGTCCATTTTCGACTCTACATGAAAGGAAACACTCGTTCCCAACTTGCAAAATCGTGATTAGCCCGGAGCCAAAATAAAAATACAAAAATGTATGCTTAGTGAGCGGGGGCAAGTTAAAGTGCAAAAATGCGTAGACCGGGAATCGAACCCGGGTCTGCCGCGTGGCAGGCGGCAATTATACCACTAAACCATCTACGCAAGATATCGTCAGCGACAGGATTTGAACCTGTGCGGGCATAGCCCAATAGATTTCTAGTCTATCTCCTTAACCGCTCGGACACACTGACCAATAAAATTGTTGTATATATAATACAACACTAGTTTAACATATATTTACACTAGTAAATATATAGTTTTATATCAAACTAATTTCTGGAATTGCTGTATTTTCACCCCTCGTGGTTTTTGGTAGTGAGTCAAGCGGTTGGTTTGGTAACATTAGTATTTAAGTTAAGTTTTATTTTAGTTAGCTTTACTTTAATTAGTTATAATTAGTTAGTTTTATTTTTCACAATTTCTGGTAAAAAAAAGATGATGCTCAACTTTTTTGAATCCAGGTCTTTCTTTTTAATAAATAAATGAATTTCCAATAATATTAAATCATAAGAATTAGGTTTATAAACAATAAATAATAAACAGAATTTGATAGAATTCTTCGAACAATCCGGGCACGAAAACATTCTACAAATATGTAGTGTGAGTTTCCGGCTATAAAAGTCACCTACATATAATTCTCTAAACTGTCAATCTAATTCCTATCTCACTGTAATGGATTGAAATGATAATTTTATTTAAGTGCCACTAGTAGGCAATAGTTATTTGTGTTTTAAGTATTTATTTAGAAAATAAACAATTGTTGTCAGATGGGGAATTAATTCTGACAAAAATCCCCCACTATTTATATAAATTGTTATGTCGAATTTTAACTAACTAAACTAAACAAATTTAAACTAAACTAAATTAAACTAAACGAAATGAAACTAAACTAACTGAATTTAAACTATATTAAAACCATAATAATTGTATGACAGGCAATGTAGTCATTTTAATTCATGACAACAAGCACTTAGTCATTTTAATTTATGACTACAAGCACTTAGTCATTTTAATTTATGACTACAAGCACTTAGTCATTATGATTCATGACAGTAACCTTCCCAGTCTATCCTATACTTGAGTTTTCCTCTAACAATTTTTGAATCGAGTATTTCTTTTACTAGGTATTCTTCTTGTCCTTTGACTAGCACTGGCGGCGGTGCTTCTGTTGTTCTTCCTGGAATAGTGTTTGGGTGTGCGGGTTCTAGTAGCGAGGAGTGAAAGGCGTTGTGAATTTTCATGGTTTTGGGAAGTTTCAGTTTGTAAGTGACGCTGTTGATTTTCTTGATTACTCGGTAAGGGCCTAGTTTTTTCCAATCGAGTTTGTTTGATGGGCGTGTTGTTTGTATATTTTTTTTAGAGAGCCACACCTTGGATCCTATTTCAAACTCTGGGTTTTTTATTCGGGTTTTATCTGCATGGAGTTTCTGTGAGTCCCTTGCCAGCTCCAGGTTTTCCTTCATCTTTTTGTGTAAAGTGTATATTTCTTGAATTCTTTTGTTGGCAATGGGTACTTCTATCTGTACTGATATAGGTGGCTCGAAGCGCGGGTCATAACCGTAGAGGGCAAAGAAGGGCGATGTTTTGGTCGAGGCTTGGATGGAGTTATTATACGAGAATTCTGCGATAGGGATAAGTTGAGTCCAATTGTCCTGCTGGTAAGTTACAAACATTCTGAGGTATTGCTCCAGGATCTGGTTTATTCTTTCCGTTTGACCGTCCGTCTCTGGGTGAAAAGCGGATGATAGTTTGAGTGTGACTCCTAGCTGGGAAAACAAGCTATGCCAGAATTTAGAGGTGAATTGAACACCTCGATCTGATATTATTTCTTTAGGTAGGCCGTGAATTCTGAAAATGTTGTTCAGGAATGCTGTTGCTGTGTCGTTAGCGTCGGGCAATTTGACCAGAGGTACAAAGTGCGACATTTTGGTGAATCGATCCACTACCACCAGGATCGTGGTGTTGCGGTTTGATTCCGGTAAATCTGTTTTGAAATCTAGAGTTACTGATTCCCATGGCTTGTTGGCTGTAGGCAGAGGCTGAAGCAGACCGTACTTTTTGTGTCTTGATGGCTTTGCTCGGCTACAGGTTTCACAGGTTTTTATGTAGTCCTTGATATAGGCTCTCATCTTTGGGAACCAAAAGTCCCTGCTGACTAGGTCGGTGTTTTTGCTTATGCCAAAGTGTCCCGCTGGTAATGAGTCGGATTCTGTTGGAATACTTTTAGAATTAAATACTCAGGTACGTAAATCTTGCTGTTGACGTAGTAAAGCATGTTGTCTTTGTTTAAACTGATGCTGAGTTTTGGATACTTTTGTCTTATGGCTGATATTTTGTCTTTGATTTCACTGTGATTGTTTCTTGAAAAGCTGGATATTTCTTCTAGAAATGCGTTTATTGGGGCTGTGATTGACTGAATAAAGTGTTTTTTCTGCAATATAGGTGTCTCTTCCAATTTTTGTCCTTTGTATTCCGATCTTCTAGACAACAAATCTGGTTTGCCACTCAAGTGTCCAGGTTGTTACGCAACCAATTATACAAGCCAATTAGTATAGTTGGTTAAGGCTACATTGTCCGAGTCAATAGGTTCTCGGTTCGATTCCGAGCACCCGACCTATTTTATTTACATTACTTAGTATTTATTATTTTATATATTTACTTGCTATTATCTCCATAAGCCCAACATAAAAGCTATTATGTTGGCCAACATATATTTAATGAGTATGTTATTAATCCAATAAACCATATCAAATTCTTAACAAAGATATCTATCAAATAGATACTTATCATTGGTGGAGAACCTTTATTGAAATTAAGATAGCCTATCTTATAATTCAATATCCAAAGCTTATATTAGTGCTTACATTACTATGTCTGACATTAATATGCAAGTTTCAGCCACTCAGCTGCAAGATGCTGAAAACAAATATTCAGAGTTGGAGACTCAAAACATCCAACTTCTGGAAAGAATTGCTATTGCCGAAGAGCAATTCAACCAGCTAAACTCAGAGCTGGAGGCCACACAGAAGCGCCACAAAAAGANAAGATAAAAGTGAGATCTGCGTCAGCCGGGAGTCGAACCCGGGCCAATTGCTTGGAAGGCAACTATTCTACCGCTATACTACTAACGCTAAATCCTCACTACTCCGCTCTCGGCTAGGCTTGAACTAGCAACCTCCTGATTAACAGTCAGACGCGCTAGCCAATTGCGCCACGAAAGCAGGTTGCTTTTTTTTTCCGCCACTTGTTGTCATAAACCGCCCAACGGACTCATTATGCTTTGTTCAGCCTGTTCAAGTTGACCAGTGTGGTTCAGTGTGGTTCAGTATGGTTCAATATGGTTCAGTATGGTTCAGTTTCCTATTTATTCTAGTTTATTCCTGCCTGGTTTATCCCTGTCTAGTTTTTCTAGCAATGTCGTCACCAATTTGTGTGCATTACATACTTTGGTTGATTCTAATAACATCATGAAACCTAGCACAACAAATGTTGCTGGTTTGCTGCACCTTGATTTTACACAGTTCAGGCGTGGTTTTTACTGAATCAAACTGTATTGAATCAAACTGTATTGAATCAAACTGTATTGAATTGAATTGAATTGAATTGAGTTTGGTATGCTTGTAATATATATAAGCTATAAAAGGGTTAGATTTTAAAGTATAATTATGTCTGAATTTGATAGGAAGAAAAAAAGTGATAGTGTAAAAAATATTGTATTTGAAATTGAATTGAAATGTGAGAAAGGGGCAGTAAATGAAATATGGGAGTAATATAACAGTAGTTAGAAGGTACATGTTTATAAATTAACGGATTGGTAAACATAAATAGATTAATAAATAAGCAATTATATGTTTAGTAGGAGGGGGGGGGGATTGATACCAGGAGTAAGGGGAGAGGTAATCAATTAATGATATTGTTTTTGTTGGATTCTCTGGCAGCGCGAATTAAAGGGCTTAAAAGGCTTAAAGGCCCGGACTTTTGAATAAAAGGGTGGTTAAGGATGGCTCTTGCTGAGGGCCTCAAGTCCGGATTAACAATCAAGGCTTTACTCAAAAAGTCTCTGAATGTGTAGGACAGTGACTCGGGGTTTTGGATCTTTGGAGTTCCATTGGTTGCTATCATATACAGGGCTCTCAGGGGATTCTCGTTGAGATAAGGAGGCTCACCCTCGACCATTTCTATAGCCATGATACCGAGGGACCAAACATCGACCTTTGGGCCATACTCCTTTCTGGTTACGACTTCGGGGGCCATCCAGTAGGGAGTTCCGACCATTGTTGTTCGTTTGTTTCCAGAGTCAGTCAGCTGGGCACAGAACCCAAAGTCAGTGAGTTTGATGTCACCATTCATGGATAATAAAATGTTGTCGGACTTGATGTCACGATGGATCACACCCTTGCTATGCAGGTGATCCAATCCCTCTAAAGTCTCTCTGCACACTGTTGCTATTTGAGATTCGGTCATCAGGCTGTTTGTCACAACATCAGTAAGCGACCCGCCCTCCATGTACTCCATAACTACCCAGAGATCCTCCTTATGCAAGAAGCTATCAATAAAATTGACGACGTTTTTATGTTTGCTTTCTCTCATCACTAGAATCTCGTTGATGATCAGATCTTTCTTTGGCTGGAGTTCCAGGTTCATTTGCTTGATAGCAACAATTCTTTGGCTTCCAATTGGCTGGGCAGTAAACACACCGCCACTTGCGCCCTGGCCAATCTTAAACAGGCTCTTGTACAGTTTGGTTGGGTCGTTGCTGTTGCAGATGGACTTTAGTCGGGCTACAACCACCTCCATTGATGGCTCGTTTGACTGCGGTTTTGGTCGTGAAATTGGCTTGTCGTGTTTGGAGTTGGAAACCATTGGCAAACCCGAGCTTTTAAGGCCTATTTTGGACTTGGACTTGGACTTGGACTTGGATTGGTTGATTTGATGATTTGTAACTGCATTTACACTTGTATTTACACTTGTATTTGTATTTGTATTTGTAGCCTGATTGTAGTATTGGTTATAGTTATGACTGTGGTTATGGTTGAGGTTTAGGTTGTGGTTTAGGTTGTTATTGAAGTTCAAATTCTGATGTTGATGTGTGTTTGTACTGTTTTGGAGTGGTTGGATCTGTGATTTGGATAGAAATAGTTGCTTTGATTGCTGGTTTACTATACCATTTCCTGTATTTAAAGACTTTGCTTGATTGTTGTATTGCTGTTGTTGTAGCTGTTTTTGTTGTTGGTATTGAACTTGTTGTTGTTGGATCTTGTTTTTTTGCATCTGTATTTGCTGAAGCTGATGTTGTTGGTAATGCTGTTGTTGTTGAGTCATTGTCGTTGTATGAATCTGGAGTTGCGTTTTGATTTTAGTTTCTGCTTGTGGTTGTATTTGTGATTGTATTTTTGGCTTTGGGATCGCTGTTTGTTGTTTCTGTAGACTTTGGTTTAGAATCTGGGTTTGGACTTGGGTTTGATGTTTGTTGCTTTGACTAGTCATTTCCGTTCCACTTATCGAGTAATTTTGCTCTTGATTCTGATTCTGATTCTGATTATGATTATGATCCTGGACTTGGCTTTGGCCTGACGCCAAAGTATTGACTGACGTTTCTGTTGATAGTTCAGAATTTTTATCGGTTCTTGTTTTGCGGCTGTTTGCATTCGCGTTCTCCACATTCACCGTATTTGATCCTACTCTATCCCTAACCATTATACTAAGAGGCTCATCCTCGTCATTTTCACGCAATAATCTCGCATCCCTTTCTCCAATCTGCTCTTCTACAGTCCCCTTTGCTACTGCTGCCTGCTGTCCGTTACCTTCACCGCTATCAAAAACCCGCATATCTTCTCCTGTAATGTCACTGAAACCCTGCGAAATCTGCTGAATTGGCGGGAGTTGAGGTGGTGAACTTTCCAACCCTGAATTGTTGTGCACTAATTTCCATTTCCATTACATTTCGTCAGTCTCAATATCATTAATAATACTACTAGCATTAATACTAATAATCCTCTCATATCTCTCTACTATCAGCCAGTAAACATCCATCAAATCATTCTATACTTACATTCTGGATTGATTTTAGACATGTATATTATCGAATCTGACGACTGACTTTCATTTAGCTCATTGTGCCCTGATATTGGACTCCATATATTGCTGCCGTCATCAGATGTGTCATAGTCGTCTCCGTTGTCGTGGTTCGCAGCTCTGCCTGCTGCCTCCATTTTCTTCCACACTCTGTCGCCAAGATGTATATTGTTTGCCTGATAAAACTCCATAACCTGTATCACCGCCTAATCACCATAAAATTTTCCATTTTGTTTTATAATACTATTTACTACATTACACTATATTTATGTTTCAACACGCTATGGCTGATCCATCACTACTTTGAGATTTACTCTAGCTTCTTTAGTAAAAGTATAATTACCTCTTGGTTTTTCTCTTGATCTTGCTTTGAAATACCTGCGTCTCTTAATAGTGATGACCACTCTCGCGGCAGCCCCTACAGTTTCAACAATATTGTTAGATTACAAACAATCCATCTTAGCCGGTTTGTAACTCTGAAACCACCTTTTACTGACTATTGATCTGTTTTTATTTCCCTTCACTCTACTTCATTTGATATATAAATGCAATACTAGAAGTAACAGTTACCGTAAATTCCCCGGTCTTGTTATCAACTCCCACATGAGTCAGGTGTATAGGGTTATATGGCGCTGAGATACCTGTTCTCTTCTCTCCTGACAATAGATCTACCATAGCACAACATTGCAATCAAAACATATAATCAATCACGTTACTAACATTTGATAAATTGTGACCTGATCTCGCCTACTCTCCCAACCATCCTTATTTGTATTATGAGCCCAATAATCATCGGCTTATTCTCACCTGTCATTGAGCTGACCAAGTTGTTTAGAACGCCCTTTATTGAACGGCCACTGAGATTAGGATCTGACTGGACAGGCTCAAGCGCTCCCAAATACGTGCTGTTCAGTTTCTTGTCGCCTCCATCCCTTTTGTTCTGAAATCCGCCGTTTTGGAACCCTGGTGAAGTTTTGCTTCTTTGCAGATTAAGCGTGCTGCTACTGTGCACCATTTGCTTGTTTGTCTGGCGGCTCCCAAGCTTCTTGGGTGCTGGTGGCGCAGGCCTCGAGCTCTTTATTTGTGAAACGCGGTTCAGTTTGTTGCTGCCTGAACTCTGGCTTTGCACAATCTTCACCGTTTTTGATCTACTCGGACTTTTCCACTCCGGATTTACCCTGCTTCCTAGTAGCTCCTCTGTATAATCTTTATCCTGCAATACTGTCATTGAGCTTGAATGCCTTAGTGGTGGCGGTGCCGGTGCGCTTCTTTGTGGAACAAATTGCTCCGAAAACTCCAGCTTCATTGACATGTCGCTGTTCATTTTTGAATCCATAAAGGTTCCTCCAAGGTCAAGCCTTATATCCTTTTCCTTCTGTCCAACAAGCTGTGTATCCTCCATGTTGTCCCAATTACTCATCCTACTGTATCTATGAACGTTTTTTTGCTAGCGTTTATATTTCGCTACGAAGGACTTTTTATCTACTTGTTCTTTTTTTTCAGGCCTTGTACCAAAGCTGCCCCTAACACACACTTTTTTTTTATCTATTCCTTGTATGTCCTTCCACAGTCTAAATTGCCTGTTTTGCTTTTTCCTAATACTGATTTTGCCTTGCTTTCAATGTCCTGGGCTTTACTATTGTAGATATATCTCATGTATAGATAACTATTCTCGGAAGTTCTCCAGCTATACCCTTGCAATCTATGCATGCAAGGTTACAATGTCTCTATTCGGTTGTTTTTGCTTTTTGAATTCTCAATTCAATCCAATAAATTACAATATTGTGGAATTAAAGTGGTGAATCGAATTTGTATTTGTACTCCGAGTTTGGCCCGCGTTCTGCATTAACTAATTGCCGACTACAATGCTGGTTATATGGTATGTTTTAATTCACTGTTGCTATTCGCCGTTTACTAGTTGTTATCTTTTACTTTTTTGGGAGTCGATATTTCATGAAATTGTCCGTATATAATCAAAAAAAAATAAAAAATAAAAAAGAAGTTTAATGTTTAACGTTTTACACTTTGTGTGTATTTTTTTTACGCTTTTTGGGCTTTGGGCTTGAAGATACCAACAATGTCCTTTGAAGTATTTATTTTTTGCTATTAGCGGGTCTGATAAATTGCTTTTATTTAATTTACACTACTTTCTATATACTAGCACCTTTTTATTCCAGAGCTATATTTCAGATACTTAGTAAATCATAAGCTTATACGATTTTAGTTTATATTTCTTTTTTTAAATTTTATTCTTTTTCTACTCTTTTCCTATTATTTCGCAAATTTGAAGCAAACTTTTATGGTTTAATCTATTTAGAAGTTTGTGTATTATGTAATTTTGAATAAAACTTAATTGTACTCGCTAATTAGTAAATCCAAAACTGGCTTGCCCAAACTAAAACTCTATTTTTCCGTCTATCCCAATGCTTCAAACTTTTCCAACATTAGCTAAAGCTTTATTATCTCGACTAAAATTTTAGCTAACTGACTTCAAACTTTAGAAAAACATCTACAACGAAAAAAAATAGCTTCAGAAAAAGAAAAAAAGAACTATTTGGACCAACCCAGCTAAACCAAGTAAGGAGACTTCCGGTCGCTTATTGGCATTGTTTTTTTTAGAATGCTATTTAATAAACCCGCTTCTATTATCCGAGTTCAAAAGTTGCTATAAGCTATATCCGTTTCAAAGCTCATCTCGCTTATACATACTTGCTTGCTCAACTTGACTTCAACACATTAAAACAGGATTGCTAAAATTAACAACTGGACTTCAAAAATAATAACTTTGCCAAACTATCGATATTAAACAACCAACACTTTGCTAAAAGCGTAGAAGCGCGTCCGTTTATACTTCTCGTCCTATTTTATTTGGTGTTGTTTACCATTCCATCTTTTCTGCTGTTTTGTTTCTTGTTTTAACTTTATAATTTGTGATACACTGTACAAATTGGTAGCCTATTTGCACACTACATTCGTAATCATCAATACTTAGCAGTCAAGTTTTGGTTTTATAGCCTTTTTGTTTTCTGATTTTTCTTTTTATCAAAACATTAAGCTTAACAATAAACTTGAGCCAAATCTCCAATTGGCTTTACAATTTTGAAAAAGAAACGAAATCTCTCCCCCCCTCAGTTCATATAAAACAACGAACTAAAAGTTGCCTATTCAAATTCGATAAAAAAAAATATAAAAAATGAACTCTACTTGAGCAAGTTAAAAATAAAGAACCGGGAAAAAAAGCTTATTAAATCTATTTGCTACTATACGATCTTTGTTTTGCATTTAAAGCAGTCGATTATAATTGCCGCCTATTTTAGTCACCCATCTGATTTTAGCTCCAAAACAAATTTCCAAAGCTTCATATTGGGGGGTTTTTTAAAATAAAAAACAAAAACAAAAACAAAAATAAAAGCAAAAATAATTATAAAATTAAATGCATTCTACTTTTGTTAGTGAAAAAAGGTATTTGCTAAAAAAAACAGCCTATTTGTTTATCAAAAATAGCAATGTCATCTTACAATAAATAAATAAAATAGCAACATCGAGCCAAAAGTTGCCCCGGCTTTGTAGTTCATTTCAGGTCTTTCTAGTCCAATCGATTGGACTTAAAACCAAACCCAATCTTGATAAAACGTGGAGAACTCGTTATACCACTATTTGCAAAGACTTATTTGCTCGAGCTGCCACTAATTATTCCAAAGGTTGGAAAACACATGTTATCGACCGAAACTAAGATTTGTACGTACACCATCACGTTTCAATCCTATTTAGCACAGTCCTACCCATTACCCTTCAGATGCTGCCTATTTCTATTATTGTCAAAATTGGTGTATTTGTTCTATCCAGTATCTTTTTTACCATTACTGAAGTTTTATCCAGTACGGTATCTTCTTGGCCTCGGTTTTAGACAACGGGGGTCTATTTTTCCCATTTCAACCATACATGGTCATTTGTGATTAATGGATACCAAATCGGACACAAAACAAATTTAAACCTAGCACATATTAATCAGAAAATAAATCAAGTAATACTACGTTGTCGTATAACTTAACACGGCTGTAGAAATAAAACAACTCAGTTAAGAAGTCTGGGTAAAACAGAGTCAACCCGCAATGTACTCGATTTCGCTATTTTCAGCCATCAACTCGATGCTGTTTGTTACAAACTAAGGTTTATGAGATATAGAATTATAGACGTAGTGCATTTGGTTATATAATACTCGAACATCAATCTTTTTGAACATAAAAACCCCGCATTAAATGTAATCCTTATATACACTATAGTGCGTTGCTAATCTTCCTCCCAGTGTTGAAAGGCTGCTTTGAGTGGCTAATTTGATGGATTTGGTATACTAACCCCCCCCTCAGAATACCCCCCTTTTTTTGGGCAACTCGATTATTTTTCGAGTAATTGGGTGTAAATGTTCTTTACTTGACAAACAAACATTTTATGTAACATACACCATGTTATCTGTATTTAATGTGGTACAAAAGTACACAAGTTTTCAAATTAAAGCTAAACGTAAATACTTGCAATGAGTTAAAACGGAAGAAAATGAAAGAAAAAAAAAGTTACAAAGAGCCAAGCTACATTTCAAATAAAATCAAGTAAATATTATACATATCATACTTTGGCTCAACGCTTGGTACGTGGGCCAAACAGATAATGGCACTTAGCAAGGTCGGTATATACTTTATAGCTGGTATTAGACTTATTCTCGCATTTTTTTTTACGCACCAATCGTCCCCTCTGGATACTATGGCGCTGTGGAGCAACAGGAATTGATACGGTACTTTTAATACTCCCTATGACAGCATACTTAACTTTTGATGTGGAACTGGTGTTTTAAAGCCTGGTAATTATTAACCGTACTTATTCGAACCTAGTCTTGCCATATAAACCGTTGACAGTAATTGGGGTAGTGATTTCAAATTATGGATTCTCTTTAGATTGAGGGTCTTGGAATGTATACTTCTAAACTGTTAAACCATCGAGGCTGGTTAAACAAAGGTATGAGGGGAGGGGGGTGGTTTAATAAATCAGTTTGGCACCCTAAAAAATGCTGAACGTTTTGCATTGCACGTAAATTATTGTTGGTTATAATGGTTTGGAATGTATTACTTGGGCGTTTGATTACCAAATCTATGCTCATTGTTAATTAGACAAAATATAATTAGAAAAAGAATCTCGTTAATTGACTTGGAAAACAATTCGCTTCTACGATGGTTCTACATTCTTAACAAAGGTACCTTTTTTTCTAATCTACTGGGGTTTGTTTGTTATTTTTATTGCGAGGTTTTTTTTTATTGGGAATTGTTTGTTATATGAAAAGGTAAACAAATAATTTATGCCGCTATTACAAATTACTCATTATGTCGAAAATTCATCAACTGGGTTTATCATTTTGTTAAATGTCCCAAACCTTACTTTTGACTAGTTGAACAGTCTTATGAGGAGTATAGCTAAACAAGTTAAAAATACTTACAACCATCACCCTCCCCTCACCAATACCACTATAGCAATCGAAATAACAAATTAAAAGCTCAAACAAATTAGTTTTCTGAGATTTTTCCAGCGAGACTGGTCTATCTTATAGCCCGATTAAATATAGTTGGGGTCCGCATACCTTGGTTATATGCCAAACCTGCCATGTTTACCCATATACAACCTCTTAGTCATCAATAGAAAAAAGAATCCGAACGTAACATACCCGAGCGGTCTAGTAGGGTCTAGTAGGGTCTAGCTGGATAAATGATTGATTGATGTACAGACAATAGCCAAGGATAACTAAAGCGTGTTTGGTAAATCTTAATACAACTAGGGGTGTTTTAAAGGAGCTGTATTAGGATCTTCACAATCAGTACTTTTGACTCGGACACGTTTTTTTTCACTTTAAAATTTCCCAAGCATTGATTTTACTTGTGTTTTGCCTGGAACCATGTTTTTTTTAAACCTATAACCTTACTTTTTATAACTATTTAATTAGACTTATTAAACTAATACGTAAAAAGCAACTTAAACGCATTCGTGTAACGTAATATAATAACTTTAATCATGAAATTAACCAAGATTAACTTCAGACATCCAAAAAAAAGAACTGTTTGGCTGAGATGGCGTTGTTTGCAACCAGCTTGCTTTATTGGATATAAAAAGGCACAGATGTGTCATAAGCATGATAATGGCAACATCGATTACAATGGTTTGCAATTAAAGCGTATTAAAGTGGAACCGAGTTGTCGCTGTGATCATTTTATGTGCGTTGTTATTATAACGATTCGAATCAACCAATGCTCCACACAATCCTTTTTAATATCGCATTTAGCTTAAACCCCACTTTAGTTGTGATGTAGACCACAAAGCATTCAACGCGAACCAGTTTAATTCCTGAAGTTTAATAATCTATCCTATAACTGGAATGCAACAGTTTAGACCGAGAATATAGCCAATAGTCAAACACAACAGATTAGAAATAAGGAGATGGTATGTAAATTCAGTACAACATTTTCTGTAAAGCTTGAGGAAAAAGACAATAGCACTGAATAAAATGTTGGAGAAAGCCTTTAATGAAATGACTGTTCGTGAAGGAGGTACAGTTTGGATTACTCTGTTAATTAGCAAGTTATCAACAAGTATTAAAATGTGGACAATGTTGACTAAAATAAAAAGTAAAAATTGAAGCCAGAGTCTCAATAATAATAAAAAAAAGTTGAAGTTGGAACTAGAGTAAAAGGTGATGAGTGTGGTTAGTGGTAATAAAAGCGTAGCCGTGTAACCCAGGAGTATTATTTGTTTGAAATCGACAGCATAAGAAACTAAGTAAAGTAGTATTATTTGAATGTACATTTTTAAGCAATTTTTAAGCAATTCTCAGCTATAAAACTAGAAAAAGACCATGAGGAATAAGTATTAAAAAGTAATAATGCAGTGAAGAAGGAAAATGAATATATGTAGCTTACAGTATCATAGTTGATGTTGACCCAGCCATCGTTATCTGTATCAAATTTCCTGAAAGAGTCTGTTAAAGTCTTGACACTTACACACGCGTAAATAAATTTGTCAAACCCAATGTCGCCTCGGCCTAGAAATAATTCCAAACCTATGCAAAGTGTTGAAAGGGGGGTTTGGAAAGCATAATTGGTTAGTGTCATAAGTCTATTCAAATTTTGTCTTGTGGTTTCTCAGCAACAATGGAACTGAAATACAATGTCATTTGAGAAGGATAAGTACTATTATGCTTGTAACTTACATTTTATATGAACGGTCGATTTAGTTGTTTTGCAAGGCCGAATAAAGCATTAGATTTCAATATTAGGTTTGAGAATAACAGACACGGTAAGTATACGTGTTTATATATTAAGATATGATTTATGATAGATGACGAGTATTATTAACTGTTATGTAATCTAGCCAATTCTGGAAAACCAATATAGCAAGAACCAAGCATAAAACGCCACTAGGCTAGGTTGCTGAACTACATACGATTAAAATAACCAAATTACCTAGAATGGCCAGCTTTTTTACCAAAACGTCAACAACTTGCTGAGAAATTCGGAACCCAAAAGCATTTAGTGCATTCAACAACTCCTGGCGATCAATAGTGCCAGACCCATCCCTATCAAAGGTTCTGAAGCATTTTTTCCAATCTTCAATGTACTGCCATAGACCCGCGAACTCTTGAAAATCGATCGTTCCGTTCATATCCTGATCAAACATGTTTATCATCAGTCTAATCGTTTCCATGCTAAAAGGAGACCAATCACCTATATATATATATAACACATACCTGTTAGGCATATCAAATGAATACAACAGCCAATTACAACAAATAAATACACCAAATCAAAGCTGTTCTAAAAACTATCCTGCTAAAATTCTGAAAAAAGATATCCCTTGTCAATTCCTTCTATACTGAGCGATTGGCCGCTGGCCATTGTTTGTTGGTTGTCGATATATTTCAGGCGGGGTTTCTTTAATAAAGTATGCAAATCGTGTTACTGAAAGTTTATTTACCATTAATTAGTGCCTTTTGCAATTCAGTGGCATCCAGTGAGCCGCTACGATTACTATTAGAGAGACACAAAAACCAAAATCAAATCCAGAGCTAAATCAACTTTGACTAATAAAACAGCCTTCACAAATGACAAGCGACCAAAAAATAAATAAAGCAAATGTCTACGTTCATTGAAGATCTCATTTAAAAAGTGCTTACGTGTCAACAGCATTAAACCAGTATTGTAATTGCTGCTGTTTTGGGTCAATTGGCTGCGGCGGATCTATTTCAAGATTTTGTTTTTATTGTAATCGCGTTAGAGCCTTGTAGCTTGGTTTTTAATCAAAAAGTTTATTTCAAAATTTCTTGTTTGGATATAAAACAAAAACGACTTTAATATCTTACACATTCCGCCAGTTTGGGGTCGGTATCCCCCAGGTCCCGCGCCAGAATTGCTTTGTCCATAACCGCCGCCGCCATAACCGCCGCCTTGCTGGTTGTACCCACTACCACCTCCATACCCACTAGCTGGTGGTGGTTGGCCATACCCCTGTCCATATCCCCCGCCCTGTACTGGAGGCGGTGCGCCATATGCGTTTGGTCTTCCTCCTCCTTGGTAACCTTGATATGACATTGTGATTACTTTGATGGAAATTAACTTTTATATTATTATGTATGTGGATGTCTATGTAGCTTTACTATCGAATCGTGTGTTGCTTATCCTGATATTTTACTAAAAGCGATTCAGAATTAAAAGTGAAAAAAAACTTGTTAATTCGATTTATTCCGTATTTAAAATGGTTGGCGAAACAAAGCTACTTGCAATAGATAAAATAAAAAAAACTTACAATGTTTTCTGGTCTATTTAATATCCAACTCGCGCTAGGCCTCTTTAAAAATCAAACCCCAAGTTCTAGTTATGTCGGGTAATATTGCTTGATGGCTGAATGAGAAAAGCTTGACAAAGTAAAGAGTTATGTTTTCGTGCTCTTAGTCCCAAACCTTTTTTAAAAAAAAGCAACAAAACCATCGAGTATTATTAAAGCTAAAGCTGTACACAGATTTTGTAGTTGACAGAACTATAAACTAATTCCAAAACCACCAAT
This sequence comes from Capniomyces stellatus, assembly GCA_001661515.1. NCBI lineage: Eukaryota > Fungi > Kickxellomycota > Harpellomycetes > Harpellales > Legeriomycetaceae > Capniomyces > Capniomyces stellatus. Next base: position 7,350 of record LUVW01000009.1, on the reverse strand, counting down.
AATAGTTTTTTATCCCAGGTTCAACATGCTAAATTCACTGGTGTCTCCAACGACTCGACTAAACATTATAAATGTCAACTGCTATTAAAAATAATCAAACAAATACCTTTGTGAAATCATCATGCTGTTTAACCTAAAGCGGTTGACTATTGGCTGTTGGCTTTCAATAGATGTCACTTGATTAATTACTATTTTCTATTGTCATTTTGTCCTCACATTATCCTTTCACTTGAATAAAGTGGCAATCACTTCAAATGCGGCAGTGATAAAGTATTATTAATACAAATACCATCTTTAAGGCAAACAATACCCAATGTCAACAAAAACACACAACACCTTAGCTTTTATTTCAAAATTAGAAAGGTAACCGACTAGCCTACTAAATAACATAAAGCAATAACAGAAACCGAGTTTCTGAAGTTTTTGCCGACATTTTGATTTATCTAATTGTTGTTTTCGACTATTATGTAGCTACGCCAACCGTTTATCAAATTGGACCAGGTCATCAGCAGTTAAATAAAAACCATAACTGCAATTGTTAGCCACTTTTAAACACTCAACACTCAACTGTTAGTTATTAGCTATAAATTAGGTAATTTTGTCTCGCTATCGGTGGAAATGAAAAGAGACTTGGCAGCACAGTTATATAGCTGTGGGTCTATTTATTCAATACACTTTGATTTTGTCAACATAGCCAGATTTATTTGTTGCTTTAATCTCAAAGCCTTAAGTTTGGCCTACATATAGTATTATAAAAGATAAAGTGTTGGGTTTCGAACGTAATTAGCGATTGAAATGCCTCCCCCCCTAATCATTTTGTTTACAAATTGAATCAAAAACAGGTTTACAAAACGATTTGAGTTTTTTTTGGCTAGTAAGATTTGAACGATGAGCTTTGATCTTTGAAACATTTGATTATATGTTGTTTATTAAAGATGTTTTTATTCGACTTTTGCAAGAAATTGTTATTAAGCAACCATTTCAGATGTATTAAGAAGATTTATCCAGTAAAGCAAAGATTTAGAAGTTATGGGCCAATGATGTATAAATAATTCCAATACAAAGTGTCCAATTGACTGCTTTGACTAAATGGTATGGAAAACAAAACAAAATGGATCGATGAAGCCAATCAATCCACAGTCAAACAAGATCTGGTGGCTCCATTAACCAATGCAAAAACTATTTTAGATTGGAAACGTAGAGTTTACATTGGGTTTGTGGTTAAAATGCGTTTGCAATCACCAAAATTGCTATGACCTTAAAACCAACTGGCAGATTGCAGAAATTGGTTAGATAGTGCAGCTTCACATGAAAGTTAAAAGAAAAGCAGAAATAACAAAAATTAAGGGGAAATCATTATAAACATTCAGCACGTCAGATTAAAAAAAATGCAAGTTCAGGATTATCGAGGTAGCAAATCAAAGCAAAGTATCCAATATTTCAAAGTCGAGTTTACCCAAGAAAGTGTCAGAAATACTAGCCAGTATTAATTAATTAATTAAAGCACATTAAAATGCTTCAACTCGAATTATCTTTGTTGACCAACTTGCACTAGGCTAAAATAAATTGATTTACTAGTGAATGTAACAGACGTTCAAAAATCAACGATAATTTCACAAGTCGAATATCGTTTTAAAACTAACAAGATAAGAGTATTGAAAACACTCGCTTATCTGTTTTTTTTGTCCACATTAAAAGGAAATATTATACTTTGTTAAGGATACCAAACACAATCGCCAAATAGCTTCAACTAGCCTATTCAGCATTAAGTTGGTATAAATCAAAACAGCAGCATTCGTTAGGGCTCATTAAGAAGAAGCTACAAAGCAAATATGGCAAATCAAAACGCAGTCGCTACTCCATCAATAGACGCCCTTTCTGGCTCAGCAAGCTCAGTGCTTGCGCTTTTTATTATATACCCTCTTGACACGTAAGTACTTTTGTTTTATTGTCAGTTCAATTCAGTGTAATGTCAATCCAATTCTTTAAAGCAGTTTGGGTTCGTCAAGGATTCATTTCCTGCCTGACATTATCACAAAGTACTTGGGCATTAGCAGTAAGCGTTGACGCACAAATTCAACACAACTAATTGACAAATTTTCATTATCTAGGATTAAGGTTAGATACCAGGTTCAGAACTCTAAAGACAAAGGCTCATATGATGGAATCGCAGATGCATTTCAGAAAATCCTAAAAGCTGAGGGTCCCCAGGGCCTGTACAAAGGCCTTGCGTCTAACTTGATCAACCAAGGAACTAGTGGGTATATCTACTTTTACTTTTACTCATACCTGAAAAACAGATATCGCAAAATGATAAAAAAGACAGCGAACCAAAGCCTTTCTACCGGAGCTGAGCTCTCTATTGGAGCACTTGCGGGCATATTCTGCCAATGCTTTACACTGCCTTTGAGCGTAATCGCGACTAGACAACAGACTGCAACAAAAAAGACAGAGGAATCCTGGATTAAACTAGCCAAGGACATCATTGATAGTAATGGTATTTCTGGCTTGTGGAAAGGATTCAGGCCATCAATGTTATTGTGTGTAAATCCTGCCATCACTTATGGCCTTTTTGAGAAACTCAAGTCTTACATCCTAGAAAAGAAGCATAACAGTGGGAAAGCTGACTCAAAAGGAATGGTTTTCATTTCCCCTCTCGAAGCCTTCTTAATTGGTGCCTTATCCAAGTCAATAGCGACGATAGTCACATACCCCTATATCACTGCGAAGACACGCTTAATGTGGAAGCCTTCAGAAGAAGAGGTCGAAAAGTACGGCGAAGATGTGGTATACAAGGACACTACAGACGTTTTGAAGAAAACATTCAAGCTCAATGGTTTCTTTGGACTATATAAGGTAATTAACACAACTTTAGCCCCAATAGCTTATTATTTGTGACTAGCTGACTTGAATAAAAGTATACAAAAAAAACTAACCTTATACTTTGAAAATCAAATAACTAGGGTATGCAAATGCAAATAATCAAGGCAGTAATAACACAAGCGCTGGTTTTGATGTTCAAGGAGTCCATCACCCGTTATTTTCTAAAATTGATAATGCTGTATTCAAGAAAAGCCATTAAATAGTTTTTTGTAAACGTGAGTAATTTATACTATTTAAATTCATGCTTTCTTAGCCTAGCTTTTCAAACTGTTAATTTAGCCACCTCTTACACGTGTATTATGGCTCAAATACAACAAATTTATAACTTAAATTCGCAACTTTTAGTTCATGGCCAATATATATTGTATATTACAATTAAGTTGAGTTAGAAAAAAAGCAAAAGAGAATTAGCAAACTAGGAGGTCAAGTTTATTCGCTAGAGGAATAAGTGAAAATCATACTCAAGTAATATATTGCTGGTACTTTTCTTTTGTTTTACCAACCTTCAAACTTGCCAAATTGGCTCGTTAAACTGGCTCGTTAAATTGGAAAAAGAAAAAGCAAAAGCTAAAACAATTAAACCTTGGCAAAATCATTCAACAAACGCAGACTTTCCAAAACCCCAGTCTGATCTGATATCTATTTACCAATGCTCTCACTACCGGCTTGGCCAATGCGTGATTGTACATCAAGGCCCAACACAAACAACACCAGCCCAACTAAACATACCCGCATCCAACAAACTGTATATGCAGTCTAGATCGCCTGAGCATCAAGTAGCAACGATTACAGACTATTTTTGGACATGAAAGACCAAAAAATCATACTTCCATTGGTCAGTGTGTCCGAGCGGTTAAGGAGATAGACTTGAAATCTATTGGGCTATGCCCGCACAGGTTCAAATCCTGTCGCTGACGAAATCTTGCGTAGATGGTTTAGTGGTATAATTGCCGCCTGCCACGCGGCAGACCCGGGTTCGATTCCCGGTCTACGCATTTTTGATTCTTTTTGTTGCTAGAACCTTTATTTTTGCTACTTTTATTTTGGCTCCGGGCTAATCACGATTTTGTAAGTTGGGAACGAGTGATTTCTTTTATGTATGGTGTCGAAAATGGACAGATAAAGCCAAGAGGCAGCCTACCCAACCCTTTTATAGCTTATATATATTACAAGCATACCAAACTCAATTCAATTCNAAAAATGCAACCTGCTTTCGTGGCGCAATTGGCTAGCGCGTCTGACTGTTAATCAGGAGGTTGCTAGTTCAAGCCTAGCCGAGAGCGGAATAGTGAGGATTTAGCGTTAGTAGTATAGCGGTAGAATAGTTGCCTTCCAAGCAATTGGCCCGGGTTCGACTCCCGGCTGACGCAGATCTCACTCTTTTTGCTGGCTTTTCCTTTGCTGTTTTTCTCCACTCTTATTGGGCTCTATGATTTGCTTTTGGCTCTTGCTTGGTTTCATGTTGGCTCTGTGTTGGTTCGCTTTTGATTCTATGCTGATTCTGTGTGTATTTGCGCTCTTGATTGCTACGTATTCTGACTAGAGATGCGAATCGTGCCGTGCTGTTGGGTTGTGGTTTTGGGTTTGGCTGGCCACGATGCACCCACTCGACATTTGTGATTTATTCTGTGGTGTTGAATATGCCGGATAAGTGTGTTAAGAGTTTGCCACATGTTTACATCCACACACATCTATGTTGTGGCAACTCTGCTGTGGGAATTTCAAAATACTGCTGAATCACATCATAGCAGCCGAGATGAACATAGCAGAACAAGAATGAGCAAAACAGAACACAAAAAAAGATTAATATCCGATACGATGAGTCAAACCACCGACCGCCTCGAGAGAGGAATCCTTTTTGCTGGAATCAACTAAAAAAAATGTTGATCTCTCGGACCGGAAATTGAACCCGGGTCTCCAATGTGACAGACTGGGATACTCACCACTATTGTTGTGTCAAACGCTGGTTGACTATGTCCGCTTAGGACTTTAATTAACTTACTATTATTTAAATGTAGTGTAGTATCTAATCTGGTTCTATTCTTCTTTATATATGTAGTTAACTTTACTATTGATAAGTATCTATTTGATAGATATCTTTAGTTAAGAATTTGATGAGGTTTATTGGTTTAATAACAAACTCATTAAATATATGTTGGCCAACATAATAGCTTTTATGTTGGGCTTATGGAGATAATAGCAAGTAAATATATAAAATAATAAATACTAAGTAATGTAAATAAAATAGGTCGGGTACTCGGAATCGAACTGTGAACCTATTGACTCGGACAATGTAGCCTTAACCAACTATACTAATTAGCTTGTATATGTGTTATATCTAAATTGTCTATTTGTTTAGTATTCCGACTATCGATCGGATTATAATTTATATCTGAATATATGGTTAATCTAATTAAATCTAATCTTAAAGATACTAAAGCCTATATATTATTAATGATTAAAACTATAAGTATATCTATTGAACGTTTCGTTTCTTAGCTGTCTAAAATATGTGTTTTATTATTTAAGCAGGAAGATTCAACTTTTTGGAAAAAGCTATTGTAATCACTAAAATTTGGAACTATAAAATAAAATAACTAAAAGGTAACTAACTAACTAAAACTAAGGTTATACTAAAACTGTTATCCAATCGATAACTTAATAAGAATAAACAAACCCCATGGGCTACAAAAACTTCTTATTAATAATTATCGACTGGTTAGTCATATTTCATATGACATATGTCGTATATATAATACGACCAAAAGTAATAACAAATAATATAGTCAAACAGCTAAGTACAGTTGAGTTTTGTCCCCTTGTGGTTTTATCAACAGTAGTTAGAGGTCCGATTGGATGTGCTCATTATTATTATTAATTATTTAGTTATTCGTTTAGTTATTCGTTTAGTTATTTTATTTAGTTATTTTATTTATTTAGTTAGTTAGTTATAAGGATATGAGATTCGACTCAAGGCAGTGAATCTTTCTAGTTTTTACTTAGCAATAAAAGATATACAAACATTAAGATACGGACGATCTCAAGAGAGATCAGAATAAGACTAGCAGTTAACAGTAATATATGCAAGTGATTTTTATAGCCGGAAATTCACTCTACAATATTGTCATGATCCAATCATGTCATTCCACAAAAAAAATCATACATTTTTAATTAAATTACAAAATGCCAAGCTCTTGGCATTTTGCCATTTATTCTTTTTATAATTTTTCTATTTTTTATTTAGTTTTAAAATATATAAATAGTTTAGGATTTTATTGCTAAAAATCTTTAGCAATAAAATATCTTTATGTTTTTCCAAGTTTTAATAAAATAAATCCAAGCCTTTTAATATTTAAAATAAACATTATAATACTTAGTTTCTTTTCCTGACAAATATTTGGTTGCGTAACATATCTCACTCGATATCGTCTGTATCTAATGTTCATATATGATATAAACCAATAGAAAAACCATTACATAACTAATACTAATGGATCTTTAAGGATTAAAAGACATTAGATAATGGTTCGGAACAAAGTCGGAAAAATGTTGATTTAATGTCAAGATCAAAACCGATAAGAAAATGTGATGATTTTAAATGTTAAAACATCATTTTAGATTAGTCAGCAGTAAAGACAAAACATATTTTATATCCCTTTTAAAGAGTGTAAAATATATCAGTTAGCTCTTGTTGTAAAGCAAATAGGTTATGTTAAGTTTATACATTAGCATTTATATAGTATTCTGTTAGCTTTTGTTTAACGTCAAAACTTCTATAAATACTTGACCGGTTTTGCATTTTTGTAAAGGTCAAGTGAAATATTTCTTATTCAACAATAAATAATATTCACTATTCCTTGTCTTGTCTACGTTCCTAATAATATATCTTTTATTGCTAAGTAAAAACTAGAAAGATTCACTGCCTTGAGTCGAATCTCATATCCTTATAACTAACTAACTAAATAAATAAAATAACTAAATAAAATAACTAAACGAATAACTAAACGAATAACTAAATAATTAATAATAATAATGAGCACATCCAATCGGACCTCTAACTACTGTTGATAAAACCACAAGGGGACAAAACTCAACTGTACTTAGCTGTTTGACTATATTATTTGTTATTACTTTTGGTCGTATTATATATACGACAATTCTGTCGTATAAAATAGTATACGACCTGTAGATCGGTACCAAAATCAGATACGATGGTAGTACCGACCTAATTGAAATATGAATAGTTTTTTATACAACTTGGTTGTAGTTTTTTATACGAAACTTCAATTTTAGTTTATTTAGTTTGGTTTTAATTGATTAATTTTGCTCAGTTAATTTTTGATTTATTTTATTTGATTTAAACTTTTGATTCGAATTGGATCAATGGAAGAAAATTCATTGATGAGCGTTTAAGTGATAACGGATTTGAACACCACCTTTTTTATATATAAGAATAATATATTTAAC